>JABBWI010000494.1:0-41718 GCA_016647755.1 Suillus subluteus
AGAGAACTACTTCACACTGAGGCAAACTTTCATAGGGTGAAATAGACCTATTCAATTGACAAAGGCCTCAAAGCAAACCTACAGAGAGAAAACAAGAAGGGGACACTTTTAAGTAAACCCTCCCAAGAACTCACATGTTATCTACCACGAAAACTAGAAAAGTCGTAGACCGTGTACTTAAGGACTGGCAAGAAGTCTTATCCTATATAGTTGTGCTGTCACTATATACACGTTGTATATAAGACCCTTAAGTAAGAGGACACTGGGGAACAACTGATCGTCACTGGGGGCGTGAATCTGCAGGTATGATGAGTGAAACACGTCATGAATTCCTCTCTGCTTGAGGCGACTTGGTAGCTCTATTCTGAAGGAGTTGTTCCAGAAATCGTCGAGGATTCGATAGGGTCCCACAAACTTAGGTAGGAGTTTCCTGGCTAGTCCCTTCGGGAAACTCAAGTTCTTGGTTGAAATATAGACCAGGTCTCCTTCGTTGAAAGGGCAAGGGCACTGCTTCTTGTTGGTGTCCTGTGTCTGCTTCACGCAAGCATTGATTATGCTATCGTGAGCCTCCATAATGCCTCGTTTCATTTTCTGCAGGTACACTCTGACGCCAGGATACTCCGTTTTGAGTGGGTCATCCCAAATCATGGCTCTAGGTTGTCGACCAGAGTTTGTTTCAAAAGGTGAGTGTTGTGTTGACTCCGAGCTCGCTATGTTGATTGCGAATTCTATTGCAGGGAGTTTTGGTACCCAATCCCTTTGGTTCAGAGCTATGCATGCTCTTAGCATCTGCACTACGGTTCTATTGGCCCGTTCTGTGGACCCATCAGTTTCAGGGTGGTAAGCACTAGACATCTTTTGTTTAGCGCCAATGAGTTTATTGAAGTTGGTCCAGAACGCGCTAGTGAACAGCATGTCCCTATCACTGATGATATACTTAGGTATGCCATGGTATTTGTATACCTCTGCAAAGACTAACTCTGCAATCTCTTTGGCCATATAGGTCGTTCAGCTCGGTACCAAGTGTACCATCCCACTGAACAGGTCTATTATCACTGTTATCAAGTCGTACTCCCGGTTTCTGTCCTTGGACAGTGGTAGTGGGCCCAGGAAGTCTATACCAATGGCCTCCCAAGGTTTGGATGGAACCGGTAAGGAATTTAATAAACTGTATGGTTTCTGGTTGGACGGTTTGCTCGTCTGACAAACTGAGCATGTCTCACAGAATGCGTGTACATCTCATACCATTGTTTTCCACCAGACTCGGTCCCTTAAATAGGTGAGTGTCTTTTGTGTGCCCAGATGAGCAAGTAAGGAATGAACTTGGCTAATGATGTTCTCTTGTAGCCGTCTTCCTTCAACCTTTATGTCAGGGATGCATAGTAGAACCCGGTCATTTAGCTGGATGCGGACAACTTCATTGTCAACTTCGAAGTTGCGAAAGTGTTTTGGTGAGTCCATCATCTTCTGAAAGAATGGATCAAGGTGATATTGATCCTTGATGTCTTCTAGCGTTTTGTCCTCATCTAGACCCGAGTGGGTCGGGATTTGAGCAAGTGGAATGAATCATTCCTCGTGCTCCTCGGTGGGCTCTCTTATTGTCAGGTCAGGGAGGTGAGTGTCATCTCCCTTTCCCCCCTTCTTTCGTTCACCAGGGCCACGCAGAACGAAATGATCATGCACCCTTCTGGCAAACTCAGCCGAAGTTTCAGGTCTTCCTGTTTCTGCGGGTGGCACGGCCACCTTCTTTCACCCCACTGGGCAACCTGCTTTATCAGATTCGCCCAGTATTGGTCATGGAGATTCGCCCAGTATTGGTTGTTGGTTCCCCCCAGAAGAAGCTCTGGAGGAGTCGTCCAACACAGGTTGTCCAGCCTCCTTGGCTGACTTGGGAGTGGTGACCTGCCGTCCTGCAGGCAACCAGGCTGGGGTGACTGCTGGGCGTGCAGCGACCCTGGCACTCCGTCATGTCGTCGTCACCAGCGCCTCTCTGCCAACCATAAGAGGCATGGAGATGAGGTGGGCCAGCGAGCTAGGCAGACCCTCCACAGCATCGAACTCCATGTGCTCTGTCCGAGCCTGGACAGTACCTGGTGCGTCGAATGCATACATTCGAGACAGGGCATCAGGAAGGAGGTTCTCCTCCCCAGGTATGTACTTGACCTCAAAGTCAAATTCGCCAATCTTTTCCATCCAGCACGCCTGACGCCCACTGACATTCTTTTGGTTTAGCAGATGGATCAGACCTTTGTGGTCCGTCAACCACATGAAGCGGGCACCCTGGAGGATATCCCAATGGCAAAGCATTGTCTTGACCCTGGCCAGCATTTCCTGTTCGTGGACAGCATAATTTTGCTGGGCCAAAGACAGCTTGGCTGAGAAAAAGGCAACAACTCTAGCTGACTTCCAGTCTGCGCCCTGCGCCACAATACCACCTATGCCACCAAGACAGGCATCCGTCATTACAAAGATGGGAGGTGCATCCTTACCATACTGCAGGGGCACCCGACAATGTGGCTTACAGGTTGCCACATACTGTTTCACTTCCTCAAAAGCACGCTGCTGAGTGAAGTCCCACATAAATAGTACGGCGTCCCCCGTTATCTCAGACAGCATACCCAATGGTATGCGAACCTTGTAGATGTCATCCGTGAGGTACCCTACTGAGCCGATGAACCCTCGACAGAGGTCGTGATTTATCGGGAGCTTCCAGTTCAGCACATGGTCCACTTTCTCTGGGTCCATCTGGATCCCGTTATCATCCATGATACAGCCCAGGATTTTTACTTCCTTGCACAGGAACTTGAGCTTCTTTTCGCTAAGGTAGAGTTTCTCCCTTTCTAATATTTGCAGCACCATTTTGACGTGCTCAATGTGCTCTGCCAGGGTGTCCAAATAGATAATGATATCGTCAAGATAGACATCCATCCACTTCCCTAGGTATTCACCAAACAGGTAGTTCATCACTGCCTGGTATGTCACCGGTGCATTGCAATTTCCCTGTTGCAGGACGTGACTGACCATGTTGCCATTGGGGGTGGTCATCGCAGTACGAGGTACGTGTTCAGGTATCACTCTATCTGTTCATAGGCATCCTGACCATCCATTAGCAAGCGATAAGGCTTCTGTGCCACACACCGCAATATGCCCTCCATGTCAGGCAGAGGCGAGGTCAGCTTCTGTGTGTTCTTATTCCACTCTCTCAGGTCCATGACAGTGCATAGGCAATTGGACCCAGGCTTTTGGATGAACAACATCGGCACCGTGTTACCAGCGCTTGTCACCTGCCATCGGCCCGAGGCCAAGTAGGATTTCCTCTTCTCTGCCCATTGGGGCCTCAACGGTTCAGGACATCGTGACGGCCACCACAGGTATATTTTCTTTTCATCTATCAGGGGAATGGTGTGGTTAATCGCCCTTAAGGGAGGTAAGCTCGTCTCGCTAGCTTTCACACACAATGGTTGTGCTAAGTCCCACAGGTGATCCCGTATCCTCTTGAGGTTTTCCTCGTGAATCTCTGTGGCCCGTGACTCCAAAGTCATCACCTCACTTCCTTTCATTGGTAGAGGCGCTGCACTCCCAATAACCACTCTAGGTGGGTTCAATCCCATCATCACTTTATGTTGGTATAAGAATGGAGTCCCGAGAACTAAGTCATAGTTCTGCAGGATTATTACATCGAAGTACCAGTCCTCCTTGATAGTCTGATACTCCATTCGGACTCTGGTTCCAAAGTTCACCTTTGATCGCGATCCCTGGACTGCCAACTGGACTACAATCAGCTTGGTGAGTTCCTTCCGGGGCACTTTCAATTGCTCTGCCAGGGTTACTGACATGAAGTCAGATAAGGATCCAGAGTCAATGAGTGCCTGCGCTGGGCTCCCATTGATATGTACTATAACCACCACAGGTTTAGGTATGAGTCATTTAAAGTCCTTTGTTATCGCTGACCCTTGCTGCAAGGCCGGGTAAGTCCCTGCTGGGATTTGCTGCCCATTCAGCTCCAGGGCGAACAGGTGCACCTTGTCATATAGCAGCTTCACATCAGGTGAGGGAGTGTATATCTTTCAGGCTACTTCTTCCAGCTGACACTCTACTGGTGACAACGGGCCTCTGTCCAACAGTCTAAGCATGTTGGCTTCCTGTGTGTTCCCCATTAATTGGTCACAGAGTTCATCGTGAGCCCCATGCAGACGCTTTTCGTACCATTGGGCTAATTGAAACTTCTCGTTCAACAACAGGTTTACCAGTACGACAGTATTAAAGGCCCGTACACGGTCTCTAATCTCATATGTTCCGTCCAGTTGACATAAACACTCAAAGCAATTCAGCCACCCATAATCTGCGCTGTCCCCAGGATAACAACCTCAATTAGTCAACAGCTGTTCTGCTCGTGTGGCGACAGGAGTGTCCATGGTGAGTTTCCCCCCATCCAGTCCCTGTATCCACTGTCTGACAAACTCTGAGTCTAGGCCCCTGAGCTTTCCAACTCGCTGTGCATACCAGTCGGTTAATGGGAAGTATGGGTTCAGCAATGACGAGGTAGGTACAGTCACTTCTGGATCTCTCCAATCCTCTCGGTCTATGATGGCATGCTCCTTCTCCGATACCCGATAGACCGTGAACCAGTCAAGGGGAATGGGCGTATAAGGGTTGTCGTTGCCAGGGTAGAATCCCCTTTCCAACATGTATTTGGCCCTCATGGCCAGGGGATCTCCCATGGCATCCGGTCTCGCTCCTTGAGCCTCCCAGTCCTCCTCTCCGGCTGTTCCATCGTGTAGCACTGTAGGTGCTTTTGTTCTCCTTATCGGTTTCTTTCATCTGGCTGGATACATCCCCATAGCGGAGCTCTCTAGTGCCCCAACGGGGGTGGCATCATTGGACTCCATTACCTCAATGTGTCGCCTGCAATCGATCTCTTCAAGATCAACCTCAATACTATAGTTGTCTAGAGCCGGAGGTGCATTGCCCGCACCCATTTTCCTCATGTGAGTCCTTTCCGGGCAATTCCTGGAGATGTGCCCAGGTTGTGTTACGAACTAGGATGGTTCTGACGTATGGCCACTCGATAAGAGCGATCAGCCAAGGTCGGTTCAAGGCTTCGGCGTATACCGAAGTTCAATGGTTCTAAGACAAGACAAGGAGAGTGTCCTCGACTTGAATCAATGTTAGACGACTTAAGATTGGAGGTCTTAAGCGAAAGCAAGTTCCAGGTAAAACCTAGTAAGATTAAAGTAGAGAACTACACAGTGTAACGACGAGTTTATATACTGGTGGAATGTCTTTAGGGGCGGCATATGCAAGTCAGAACGAGTCATAGATAAGACAAGTCAGAGATACCAAGAATAGATCACCTAGTGACGGCAAGATAGCGGTCATGATGTAATACAATGAGTGAACAAGAAAGAAAAGATAAGTCTAGCGGCGGCATCATGCGGCTCGTGACGTAATACAAGTAAGAAGTAAAGGAAAATGAATAGGGGCGTACTTGACTGTAACATTACCCCGTTATTAACGTTGAAGTCACCGATTTCAACATTCAAAGTTGTGGTCGAATTCGTAGCCGTCGTGATCTCCGGCGCATTGAATAAATAACCTCTCGTCTTCTTCGACAGAGATCTGCTCGTGCTCAGCGTCTTTATCAGCTTCCCATTTGGCGAGAGCATCGTAGAAACCATCATCCGTCCAAACCATGGGTATAATCTTTTCTCCGCGAAGTTCCTTGCAAAAGGCCGACAAATGGCCAGGTGCTAAGTCACGACATACGCGACAGAAGTATGTGGGGCAATTCTTGTGGCGATGGCCGACAAGGTTGCAGTTGCGACATATAAAGTTATCGCAGTTTTCGGTTTTCACGATGGTGACGGGAGACGTTTGGGGCGGTGGAGACGGGGTCTTGGAACGGAGGATGCGGTTGCGAGTGGCGGGGGAGACGGAGAGCTCTCTCTTGAGCTTGGAAGGACTACGTCGGATAGGACGAATACGAGCGGGTTGCGCTGCGTGAGACGTAGTAGCAATCGGTATGCTAGGTACGTGAGGAGAAACGATAATATCAGGCGCGTGCTCAACGGGAGTAGTCTCAACCGGAGGTGGGATAGGAACGGCAATGTGGGGTGACGGGGGTCGGGCAACTGGGTTGTTTGCGATTCGTTCGGTAACGATATGGATGGCCTCTCTAACAATCTCTTTGGTAGCGGGAGGCATGAGACGAACTGCAGTATTGCGGATACGGATATGAAGATGACGAAAGATCGTCTTGATACGTTCATCATTAAGGAGCTCGGAGGTACGTTCAACGAGTTTAGCGGCGCGGATAATATTAATAAGGAGGGTGCTAGAAAGGGCTCCTCGTTCTGCGAGAAGGTTATCAATCTCTATAGCGTATTGCTCAGAGAGGAGGGCGGATTCGAATATGGTGTTGGTTTCGATGTCGTCAAGGACAGCGAAGTAATGAGATGATGAAGACGAGGAATCGGAGTCGTTAGCAAGAGTGGTTGATGTTACGGTGGGGGAGGCAAGGGTATCGGTCATAGTATCAATGTGGGATATAAGGACGCGGAGCTGTGCTAGGCAGATTTCGAGATTGCGAGTGTGTTGAGAACGAGTAGACATGGTGATTTCTGCGGGTTCTTATAATCCGTGAGCTTTCTTATAAGCGGTAAGGATTAAAGAGGCGTTGCCGAGATTTTCCTGAGGGATCCATTCGTTACTAGCAGAAGAATATCCTTTCCAAGATACTAGATAGCGTCTTCGTTTACCCGTTCCCTTATGCGATAAGATTGCTTCTACTTCGTATTCTTCTTCGTTATCAATGACGTCAGGCGGGGGTTCGTGGAAGTTAGGGCCGTGAATTTCCGTTTCGTGATAGGATGATAGTTCGGAAGCATGGAACGTGGGGTGAACTTTCCATTGCGTGGGGAGCTGGAGTGTGAATGTGATCGGGGATAGTACTGCAGTGATGGCAAAGGGTCCGTATCGTTTCGGGGCGAGCTTCCGTGATGGTAACTGCGTGATGAGGTTTTTTCCTGACAACCAAACCTTATCTCCGATCTTCCATGGTTGGTACTTCTTTCCGTGCGATCGTTCGGCCATTCTCTGCATTGCGAGGTTATGGCAGGAGATTGCTTCTTCTCGTATCTTTTGGAGGGTACGGAGTCGTTCTTCTGCTGTGGGGACAGTGGATTCAGGGAGTACGTGAGGGAGAGCTCGTGGCTCGTATCCCATCATGAGGCGGAAGGGGGAGGCGTTGCGAGAGTCGTGTTTCCTGTGATTGTGGACGAATTCGGCCATAGGGAGGTGTTCGATCCATTCTTCTGGGTTGTTTCGACAATAGATGCGGAGGTAGGTTTCAAGTTCCTGATTAAGACGTTCCGTCTGTCCATCCGTTTGCGGGTGATAAGCGGTGGATGCGGCGATGTCGTATTTCAGCAATTTGGCGAGGGCTTTAGAAAACTTAGAGATGAATTGCGGTCCTCGATCGGAGATTACTTTTTCGTGGAGCCCGAAACGGCGGTAGACGTATTTGAAAAACTTCTTGGCTACTCCTTCCGAGGTGATGGTTTTCGTACAAGGGATGAGAATTACCCCCTTCGTAAGCCCATGGTCTACCACGACCATGACAGAATCAAAGCCGTTACAAGGTGGCAGGTCAGTGATGAGGTCGACGGATACTTGGGCAAAGGGTGTAGAGACCGTAGATGGTATAGGGACAAGTGGGGGGGTCGTGGGATGAGTGTCAGATTTCATTTGCTGACAAAGGGCGCAGCCTTCGACGTATTTCCGGATATAAGTGCCCATGGAAGGCCACCAGAAGTCACGTTTCACTAGTTCTTCGGTTTTAAAGCGACCCGGATGACCGGCGGTGGCGTGATCGTGGGTTCGTTCTAGAATAGCGTGGCGGCCGGCGGGACGAACATAGGCGCGATCTTTATAGAACAAGACATCGTCCTTAATCGTCCAATCAGAGAGGGCGGATTTCATTGGGGGGAGACAGAGACCGTTTAGAGCGTCGGATGCAGCTTGGAAGATAGGGTCGGTATCATCAGGGTCGGGATTCGCAAGAGTCGTCATCAACTCTTGATCAAGGAGTCGGATGAAGAGGGAATCGGGAAGTAGGATGACGTCTTCGTTATCGGTTTCAGTGGGGATGTGATCAGCGCGGCGGGATAAGGCGTCAGGGGCAACGAGTTTGGTTCCGGCAACATGGTGGAGTTCGAGATCATAACATGAAAGAATCAATTGCCAACGAGCTTGGCGGCGAGTGAGCTTCTGTGCGGTTCGGAAGTAGAGAAGATTCATGTGATCAGTGAATACGATGACCGGATGAGGGTTTCCTTCCAAATAATGACGCCATTCTGTCAATGCTCGGATAACTGCGAGGAGTTCTCGATCAAAGATTTGGTAATTCCTTTCCGCCGGGTTCAGGGATTGCGAAAGATATCCACATGGGTGGTAAACGCCGTTTTCATCAGTCTGAAGGAGGACAGCACCTGTGGCTACCAGCGATGCATCGGTTGCCACTGCAAATTGACGTGATGGATCAGGGTTGCGAAGGACCGGTTGTCGTAAGAAGCAATCTTTCAGAGTAGTGAAGGCTTCCTGACAAGGAGCCGACCATAGGAAAGTATTATTCTTCTTCGTCAAATCGATGAGAGGTCGTGCGATATCGGAGTAATGAGGGATAAAGTTTCGGTAGAAGTTGCAAAAGCCGAGGAATGACCGTGTTTCTTTAACGGTAGTGGGGATCGGCCAATCACGGATTCCATCAGTTTTAGCGGTATCCATGGCGACACACCCAGGTCGAATAATCATTCCGAGATATTCAACTTCCTGCGCGTCAAATGTACATTTCTCGGGTTTCAAGAAAAGTTTCTCTGCCCGAATCTTGGTGAGGATGCGGCGAGTCCGCTCATGGTGTTCATCAAGGTCGTTTGAAAAGATGAGGATATCGTCCATGTAAATTACTAACCACCCTTCGTTGATCTCTTGTTGGAAGGTTCGATTCATGTAGGCCTGGAACGTGGCTGGGGAGTTACAGAGGCCGAAGAACATGACATTCGGTTCGTAGAGTCCGAATTCCGTGGTGAATGCTGCCTTCCATCTATCATCAGGGTGGATACGAATATTGTTGTAACCGGATCGGACATCCATCTTGGTGAAATACTTTGCTCCGTGCAGTCGCGCGACTAAGGATAATGGAAGTGGTAACGGATAAGCGTTCTTGATCGTCCAATCATTGATATACCGGTAGTCTTGGCATGGTCTGAGATCCCCGCTTTTCTTTCCGACAAAGAAAAACCCGCTAGCTTGCGGCGATTTCGATTCTGAGATGAAGCCTTTCTTTACGTTTTCGTCAATGAACGCTTTGACAGCGGTTCGTTCTGTAACGGAGAGAGGGTAGATTTTCGATGTTTTCGGGATGAATCCGGGTTTTGTCTCGATGCGGTGGTCAATACCGGGTCGTTCAGGGGGAAGGGTATTAAGTCCGTCTTTTGCAAAAATGTCGGCGAAGTCGTGGAGATAGGGAGGTACGAGTTCTTCGAAAGTTTTCTTCTTCTGTTCTAGCCCCGCAGCTAGGGCGAACTGCTGAGCTTTGTTACTAACTTTCGTGTATTCATCGGGCCGTGGCAGGGGTGTGACCGTAGACTTCTGTTCCGAACGACTGGTTCCATCGGAGGTGAGAGGAGTATCCATAGAGACGTTCGTGATAACCCGGAGTTCGGATGCATCAGAGGAATATTCCACTAAGAATTCATCGTCATCAAGGTCGTACAGAGAGACTTCTCGCACTGGTGCGGCAAAGTTCTCTTGGGTCCATACGTCTTCTTTGGTATCGAAGGTTTCATCGTCATCGTCTGGGATAGGGAGTAAATCGGGAATAGGGATGGGAGCTTCTTCGTCAGGGACTTCTTCGATGGACGCCTTCGGGTAATGAAGGTTCATCGTAATAGGTTCTTCTTTACGAAGCTTGGAATTCTTCCATGTGCGATCAATTAATTCGGGTTGAAATAGAAGAGGAAGGGCGCCTTTCTTCCTTTCTTTGTCAACTTCTTCTTCGACTTGACTACTCTTCTCGGTTCGAGAGAGTACGAGAGTTTCAGCGGCCCAGTCAATGACTGGGTTCATCGCTTTCAACCATGGAATACCGAGAAGGATTTGGTCCCTTCGTCCTAAGCGGGTAACATTGAATTTCCCGATCATGGTGCGTTCATCGATTTTGATGGTAAGAACGCAGTAGCGGCGAATGGCTCCACTCTTTGAATAGCTTCCGTCGGCGGTAGTAACTTTGAAGGGTTTACTAAGTGCGTGGGTTCGTATTTTGTGCTTCTTTACGAAGTCTTCGGAAATGAATGTTCCGGCTGCTCCGGAGTCGACGACTGCGGTTGTTTCAACGGTTTTCAGACGAGTTTTCGAAATTAGAGAAATGGGAACTCGAAGTTCCTTTCGTTCACCAACTTTTCGTACAAGTCTAATGGGTACATCGGAAGATACTGACGTTGATCCAGTCTTCCACATCAAAAATCCTCGTTGAGGCGGCGAACTTCCGCTTCTTCTTCTTCGTCGTCGCTGCTTTCTACTTCTTTGCGACGGACCGGGGTTTTCCCGTTCTTCTTCTTTTGTGGACATGCTTTGGACAGGTGTCCTACCACGTGACAAGTGAAACACTTCCCAGTGCGGAAATGTTCAGTGCGTTCCTCTTCGGTAAGCCGATCGACCACCATAGCGTTGGGGTCTCTGGAAGGTGTATATCGGCTAGATCCGAAGTTCTTCTTCTTCTGGGGTTGGTTACGTGCCCTGATGGCATTCAATTGGAGGCGGGAGTTGTCGAGATTGATGCAAGTGGTGAGAACTACTTCGAAATCGTCGGAGACGTCACCGGTTCCGAAAAGTCGGGCAGTAAGCCCTGGGTGTAATCCATCTATGAAGAATTGTTTCTTGGAAATATCATCGTGGATGCCTGAGCGCTGGCAGAGCATAAGGAATTCTGAAATATAATCCTGGAGTTCCGTTCCTTGTTTCAGGTTTCGGAGTCTAGCTAAGGCGGTTCCTGCAGGGTCAAGCGGTTTAAACGCTTTGTTAAAATCGGCGAGGAACTCCGCCCAAGTTCCATATCCTTTAATGGTTCCATCCGTCCGTTTATAGGTCGGGTCTTGCGCATGGGAGAGGAAGTCTTCCTTCCAGTAGCGGGCATTCCCTTCGTTCATGAAGGAGGTGACGAAGATAATCTTCTGTTTATCTTCTACGTAGATCTTCTCATTGATGTCGAGGTAAGAGTTACACGACATGAGAAAGCCTCTAGACTTGTCTCTATCGCCATCAAAGATGGTAGGAGTACCGATCTTGATTTCAACGGGCTTTGAAGACATCGTGGGATTCAGGGGTGGTAATGGTGGTAAAGCGCCTAGTTTGAGTGCGCCGATCAATGGGGTCAAGGAGGTCGTCAGTTTGGACCTGGAGTTCTATCTGTCGTGATGACCAGGGTTTATCGTTCTTCTTTCGGATATGCAGCACGCGATGGTGGCGCAAAGAATCAGTGTAGACTTTAATCTTTTGTTACGAACTAGGATGGTTCTGACGTATGGCCACTCGATAAGAGCGATCAGCCAAGGTCGGTTCAAGGCTTCGGCGTATACCGAAGTTCAATGGTTCTAAGACAAGACAAGGAGAGTGTCCTCGACTTGAATCAATGTTAGACGACTTAAGATTGGAGGTCTTAAGCGAAAGCAAGTTCCAGGTAAAACCTAGTAAGATTAAAGTAGAGAACTACACAGTGTAACGACGAGTTTATATACTGGTGGAATGTCTTTAGGGGCGGCATATGCAAGTCAGAACGAGTCATAGATAAGACAAGTCAGAGATACCAAGAATAGATCACCTAGTGACGGCAAGATAGCGGTCATGATGTAATACAATGAGTGAACAAGAAAGAAAAGATAAGTCTAGCGGCGGCATCATGCGGCTCGTGACGTAATACAAGTAAGAAGTAAAGGAAAATGAATAGGGGCGTACTTGACTGTAACAGGTTGATGACATACATAACATAGCCCTTCGGCCGCATGACGGTCTTTCTCTGCCTGACTTAGCTTATCGTTCCTTCGCTCGGGTGGTGAGGTTCGACCTCTTCCACCCTCTCGTTGCGGTTTTGGGGTGTTGGGATTATCAACTCCCCCTTCAGTCCGTGGGTTATCACGTCCACCACGTCACCTCAGGTTCCTGTTCCCTTGATGGAATGGACGACTGTCCTGATTTCAAGGTCTGTCCCCGTTTCATCGATTCAAAGGCTGATTACTACTTGAGCCAGCCGTGTTTGGGAGGTTCTGGGGCCTATCTTTGCCTCGCTGCTCCCGGTTGGGTACTCAGTGGGCAATTTCAATTATTTCAGCAGCATTTCGAACCTCCCGAAATGATGATGACTCAGGGTTTAGCTCTTTCTTCCAGAGCTCGGCTTGGATGCTGGAGTTTAACCCCATCCAAAACCAAGAGACCTTCTGATGGTCTTCAACATCACCTATCATGTTCCAGAGCTCGCTGAGCTCGTAGATGTACTCTCGGACCGTTTTATTGTTTTGGTAACACTTATTCAGCTTCGCACGTTGCTCCATTCTGAAGTTTCCAGGGAAGCAATAATTGAATAACTCCATGAAGAAGTCCTTCAGTCTCCATCGGTAAGGGTCTCCTGAGACTTACGTAGAACTCACAGGCTCTCCCTTTCAGGTGATGCACGAGGATGTAAACATGACGCTTCCTTTCGACCTTCCCATCCTTGACATAGGCCATCCCTTCCATTAGGAATTGGTGGAACGCCCTCGAATCGGGAGAGCCATCGTAATTTACTGGGGGTATTGGTTTGAGGGTGCTCCTCTTCTTAGAGCATTCCTGTCTTCTCTTGGCCTTAGCCCGTCGATATCTGGAGTTGTTGCCTCCATTCAAGGAGCTTGAGGTCGAGGTCGAGGAGGAGCTCGAGGACTCATCCGATGAACTGAAGTCACTGGAGTCATCACTCACCTCATCCGAGCTGTCTCTGAAGGTAGGCCTTCCTGTGGATTTGGATGATTTGTCCAGCCGCCCTAATGCTTGTCCAATGTAGCTTTTAGGAGCCACTTGTCGCACCAAATCCATGGCTTTGGGCGTAGTGCGTCTCTCTCTAGGGACCAACGATCTTCCCAGTGTGTGATCAACTAATGCACCAACTGGGTCTTTGCCTTTGACACCAGTGTGTTTCTTTCCCCTTTTCTTCTTTGGGGGCAGATCTAATGTTTCTTGCTCACTAGCAGCAGTTCAGAGAGGATGAACTCTAATTTCATTAATCTCCCGAAGACAAGCTTCATATCATCTCTGAACCCTTTCTTCGGCAGCTCGCACAGCTGCCTCAGCCTCAGCCCTGGAGATCATGTCATCGTCCAGGATTTCCTGTCGATCCCAGTTATTAGCTTCTCTTTGCTCTGACTCCTTGTCGGAGCTCTGAGCCCATTCTTTGGCAGCTTTGTAGGTGCGTAGCGCCTCCTCCTGAGCTCCAATGTCCGGTGCCTCTGCTCGTGCTGCTCGGTACGAGGCTAGGGCAGCACGTTGGGCCTCCAGGTCAATATCCTCATTACTGAGGTTAGCATTACCCCAATTCCTAGGGTCTGGTACTTTTCCTTTGTCCTTAGATGGTCCCGCTTCACAGGACTCAGAGCTGCTGTCATCAGCGGGTTGGCTAGGTACCTTTTCCCTAGCTCTTATGCGGTGTTTCTCAGACTCGGTTAACTGAGTTTCAGCTTTCTTCACCAGGTTTGCTTGTTCCTGGGTCAGGTTTGGCGATTGTGTCCTCTTTCGGGTCGCCTCATGCGTGCGCACTGCACGCTTCTTTTGGATCGTGGTCCATATCCCATCCTGGTCATCACCAGTGTCCTCAGACATTTCCTTGGACAGACTCACATGGTCTTCGGGGATTTCAAAGGAAGGTTTCTTTCCTTCATTCATTGTATCTCTACCAACAGGAGTGGCTACCTCTGTAGACTCTACTTGGTCTAGGGTCCCATACCCGAAGGGCGTGGTCTCCATCATCTCATTCATTGAACGAACGGGGGTCTCCCCGAGTGCACCAGGCATCGGGGGCATACACGCCATGAGTACATCACTATAGGAGCGAGCGGACTTTCCAGCAGAATACGCAGGAGATGCAGCACAAGGCTGGTCGTCTCCTGGAGCCGAGACTAGAGATGAAAGGGCAGACTCACTGTTTGTCCTAAGAGGGTCGGCCTCTTTGGTAGAGAAGGTGTCAGTCTTCTCAGCAGTAGCTTTGCGTGCACATGTTTGACGCAGCTGGTACCGAGGGATGTGTGAAATGGTAGTAGTAGACATGTTGATTGGGTAGAAGTTGCCTAGACGTAGAACGACGGGTGGATCAGACCAGAGTTCCGGGTCAAGTACAAGTGTAGGGGTTAAGCTTGTTGAAGGTTAAAAAATATGTGACAGATGTGAGAAGCGAAGGCTTTCAGATATGGCACAAGGGATTACTAAGACGCTCGAATAACCAGATACAAGTCAAGTAGATTCAAGAACGCCAAAGATACAAGTAACGAGGAACGACCCCTCTTATACTAGGTAAGGTGCGAGGCTTGTGATACTTTAGAATAAGCAGCTGATAAAGTAAAGGTTTCAGATAACGCGATTTCCGAGTCTCCCAATTCTGCGATACGATCCAGTCCGAAGGCGGACGTCACAAGGACGAAGCTCACGGTTCTCCATGTTCGCTGGAAAATTTCCTCTCAGAGTCACAATGGAACGGTTGGCTCGAGTTCGAGCCTGGTACATCTGTTCAACGCAAGATATTGCCATACCGCAAACTGTGCTCCATCGTGTTTTCAGACAGAGCTTCCGCTTTTACTCATGTCAGCATATCCTGTAAGTGCATATATCGATTTCACTAAAAGCTACTGATCACTCCCTTGACTGGCAGGTGTTTGGCCCCGTCTTGAACCACTGGCCACTGCAGATTTGACAGCATTGGATACCAAACCACAGCACATCCCTTACAATGTGTTCCAACCACACTGTCTACGAATGTGGGATTCCCAAATAGACCCCAAACCTCGAAAGATAGAGACGAAATAAGAAAAATAAGATTATTGGTTGTACATGCTCAGGTTGTGTCGCTTCAGGGCGAAACGTACTCGATAAGACCATAATCTTCTGTATTGATCGATTGTTACACTTTCTATGCACAATGGGAGTAGCTACTGAAGATCGAAAAACCACTCCAAAGGAAATGGCGAGTGCGATGGATGCGATTGATAACACCAGGTTGACGAGGATGACCATGAATCTCTGCGCGTCGAGGAATTTTGAGATCGTAAGTTCGTTCTGCAGCGGACTGGCAGAGGTACGCCTCACACCAGAACCTCAATAAGGTCCCTTGTGCTACATAGAGTACAACACATAAAAAGCCCGCCCTGACTTGTCCGTGAATGCCGAAGAGACCAACTTGAAATAATATGGATGCTCATGCCTCATGCCGGATTCCGTGGTGTTGGAACAGCGATAAGTCGCAGGCGGGGGCAGACATGAGAAATGCATGCTGTAGTTGGTAACTTGGTTAGTGAGGGTCTCCGCGGAGTGTCTGGGGACAGTATGTTATTCACACGACTTTGCCAACTTTGTCGAAGGCAAAGGTTCTTTGAAAAATGTATATCGCTCCCATGAACTCCCACCCCGCGTAGAATGGAATAATCAGATACGGTATGCATATTCCGGATTACTGGCACTGATATGAGATACTATGACAGGCAATTACAGAGACTTGTATCGCCCGATTTCCCAAGGGCACTCATTTGCACATCTTCAACTCTCAGGGCAGTGATACCTATATAAACCCTAAAGTCAATCATCTATTAGATTTTATCTTCAGACGGTTGCTCCCTTAGTGGCTCGTGGTTCTCCCTGCTGGTACGCCCATATTGCGTCCACTTTCTAATCAGTCGGTCTTACGTAATGAACAAATTTTACAGCACAAAACACCAGATGACTTTAGCAATCTCTGACAATTCCACTGCGCGCAATCCGCCTCCCTTTCCTCCTGAACTTTGGATTACAATATTTAGCCTCGCCACCGATGTCCCTGGTCTGCTGAGTTACGATGGCCCAACCCCATCTGATCTTCCGCGTCCCCTCGTCAAAGAGCACGAGCACAGACTGTTGAAAGAGTCTTTTATCACAAAGAGGAATATTATCCTTGTCTGTAGGTCATGGAACGCTCTCGCTATCAAGTTCCTCTATCGGAGCGTTGTAGTTACTCGCCCGGCTACCCTGTCTTCTTTGCTTGTCGCCCTCGACAGGAGATCCTCTGGGGCAGTCCGCTCCGTTCACGTAGGGTGGTGGACGAGACGGCTTGATGTCTTGATCCAGGATGACCATTGTGAGGCATCTGATTACGCCCTCTTGGCCAACATCATTCGACGGTTCCCAAACTTGTCGATTGTCAATTTATCTATGCCCATGCTTCCCGATAATGATTCCTGGCTTCGGCAGCTACCCGAATCGGTCGTTATAGCGCTAGTTGAATCCTGCGGTCCATCATTGCGCGTATTTGATTGTTCTGAGTCCATTTTGCGCCCCTGCAGGTATTGGCTCATCTCTATCGCGCGTATGGCTCTCGCTGATCACTTATTAGAGAGGATCTGATGAAGTTGATGGCTGCAGCACCAAATTTGAGCGTGCTCCGCTGCCCAATTTGCTCCCCCAGTGCGAAGGACAAGTCTCCTTCTGTTAGACTCGATGTGCCCGTTATGACCAAGCTGCAGGCGGTGTCACTCATGTCGGTCTTTTTGCGGGATTACCTGCCAGACGATAGAAATACCAACCACTTCCCGGCTCTCCGAAAACTTACCTACGACTGCATCCCTCCTCCGTTCCTTGACCATACTTGGAAACATTTCGTGAGGCTGAGCTGCGCGAATGTTACTACTGTGCATCTCGACTACTCCCTTCAACCCGATTGTCTTCAAAAAGAGCTGGATCTGCTCAGTGAATGTTGTTTGTCTTTGAACGACCTCGTCGTTTACATCCGTTCATGGACGGACATCAATCCGAATCTCACCCTTCCTTCTTCCGTTTCATATCTGGGACTACACTCCAAGTTACGCAAGGCACCCGCGTTCCATTTTAAGCAACTATTTGCTGCTCTTCGTACCATATCGGGTTCGAAGCTCGAGATTGTTCGATTGCTGCACGCGGACGCCGTGGAAGATTTACGGGAGAACCACCGGGCTCTGTTGGAGAATGAACTTAGCACTTCCTGTATTACATTGCGCATCGAGGACAACGAGGGTCATCTTCTGATGGCTTGATACATGGGTCATGGGTACAGCATAACACATGTGGTTTAGATATTGGTGTATTCTTAGGTGAGAACATCTTCATTCACGCCACATATTGGCTCACTCACGCTCTAGGCTAATCTTCAGGGATCTATTTAGACCTATTATGGATTCGTGATCTGTATCCAATACGCGTACACTGCTGCAAACATCGCCCTAGCATTGCTCCCGGCGTCCGCCACAGGCAGGAACGCCCTGATATATTATGCAACTGATCGCCTGATTCCTCGACCATCTGAAGGCGTCTTTTCAGTCGCTAACAATAGTCATTGTCTAGGCGCCAGTTACATTGACAGCCAAGTATTGCTTACTAAGGAATGAGTGCCGCATCCTCGCCTTCATGCTCGCCATCGATTAAGCTGATCCTCACCATACTCATCAATATAGTCGCTCACTACACGCTTTTAAATGGCTGATGTGTCGGATGATGGTGGATCTGTTGCTGATCAGATCGATAATTCTGAGGAAACCTCTCCAGATGAGTTGAACGCAGTCGCCAGAGAGAACGCGCTGAGAGTCGAACGTAACCGCAGACGTGCTGAGAGACGTGCTGATGTCGTCAACTTAACAGCCGTGTCTGACGACGAGCCACTGATTGAGGCACTCTCTCGAACAACTTCTCCCGGTCCTTCTCTCCCAGAGACTCCATCTTCCGTTGATTCATCCCCATCTTTGGTGATGCACCCGGCCTTGCAAAACTTTGATATCATATGCACAATCTGTTCACACGTGCACCGCGGGTCGCTTCCTGCCCTTGCATCCACATGCCGCATCTTCGAGCGCCCAGCGCTTGATGTCCTTTGGAGGAATCTGCAGTCCGTTGAGCCTCTTGTCAAATGTCTACCAAGTGACCTATTTGGCATTGAGCTAGGTCGTATGGTAGGTGTCCTGATTTTATATTATCATCCGCTTCTGACTGAGTTTACATGCACAGGCATTACTGAAACCTCTCGACACCAGTATATGGGGTATTCTTTCCAAGTACACGTCTCGCGTGCACTCCATCACACAATCAGACCGCTCAGCGGTTATTGAGCCCCTCGGTTCAATAATGCTGTCTTGTCCTTCGGCGCCTGCGTCCTTGTTTCCAAACCTTCGCAGATTAGAATGGCATACCGATGGAACGCACTACGCTGCAGAGTTCTTGCGCATGGCTTTTGTACCCACTCTGCTGTTCTTGGACATATAGATTTCTTCAGCTTCCACCGTATTTCTCTCAGTTCTTTCGTCTCTTGGGACCTTGTGTCCTGGCCTCCAGATACTGAATATGCGGTTTCCATCTGCAACCAACGACTTGCTTCGTAAAACTTCACCCTTCGTTGCACAGTCCATTTCCCAGCTCCACCGTCTCGAGGGAATATTTGTATGGGACTTAGGAGACCAAGGCAACGAGCACCTTATGCAGCTACAAGCTCTGCAGACACTATGGTTGGACTTAAAAGCATCATCAGCTTGGGAAAGACGGTCGCTCTTGCAATTCCCTGGCTTTCACAATTTGGATTCTTTGATCCTTTTCATCGACAATCTCGAGCATGCCGCGGACTTCTTGCGTTCGCTTCAGGTCATCGACAGCGAAAACATTGGGATCCGCTTCACCGCTGCTCACCCCTCCACAAGTTCATCTACGACGCTATCCCAGTTCTTCACTGTCCTCGGTGAAACATGCGACCACAATAGTCTTATATCCTTCGGTCTCCGTGAATCGACAAAAGTCAGCACAAACCCAGACATCTTCAAGCCACTGTATACATGCCACAATTTAACTCAGTTGTTCGTTGGGCGCAGCTGGAACATTTCTATGGCTGATGAGGAGCTCTGCCAGCTGGTGAGAGGCTGGCCTAAGCTCCAAGTGCTCGACATCAGCCAATTTGTCGCCATCAATGAGACCATGATACCTACATTCCACGGGCTTATCAGTTTACTTCGGCTCTGCCCTGCCCTGACTTCGCTCACCCTTGTCATCGATACCACCAAGCTGGACGGTATAGATTTCAAAACCCCTGGTGATGGAATTTTCAACAACCATCTTGAGAAACTTGTTCTCACCAATTCGCCCATGACATCTCCGCTAAACGTAGCTCTAATCCTTAGTGGCCTCTTCCCCAATTTGCCCAAAGTTGATCTTGGTTGTTGGGATTCGGCCCCAAAGAGTTTGTTACCCCAGAAGCCGTCAGCGATACAACTTGAACAATGGGAGGCGGTCAACCTCTTTCTTCTCGGCTTCGGCGTCGTGAGGGAGAGATGCACGGGAAACATGATGCCGTCTGACTTCTAGGCTACGCTTTCGAGTATCACATTGTACACTTTCAAGTCTCTCTATGCCTGGATTTACGTAGTACCTGCAGTACATATTATAACAT
This sequence comes from Suillus subluteus, assembly GCA_016647755.1. Lineage (NCBI taxonomy): Eukaryota > Fungi > Basidiomycota > Agaricomycetes > Boletales > Suillaceae > Suillus > Suillus subluteus. The sequence goes on from JABBWI010000494.1 coordinate 19,718, forward strand.
GCGCTTAGATTTCGTTTAAATACAAAGCGCTCGCAAAACAGTTGCCAAATTCCGTGATCTCTTCTCTGGTTTTTTTGCGGGATTACCTGCCAGACGATAGAGACGCCAACCACTTCCCGGCTCTCCAAAAACTTACCTACGACTGCATCCGAGTCCCTCCTCCGTTCCTTGACCATACTTGGAAACATTTCGTGAGGCTGAGCTGTGCACCTCGATTATTCGCTTCAACCCAACTGTCTTCAAAAAGAGCTGGATCTGCTCAGTGAATGTTGTTTGACTTTGAACGCCTCGTCGTTTACATCCGTTCATGTACGGAGATCAATGAGAATCTGACCCTGGGGCCCTCCTTCCGATCGCTCAAGATTGTTCGATTGCTGCACGCGGACGCCGTGGAAGATTTACGGGAGAACCACCGGGTTCTGTTGGAGAGTGAACTCAGCACTTCCTGTATTACATTCCGCATCGAGGACAACGAGGGTCATCTTCTGATGGCTTGATACATGGGTCATGGGTACAGCATAACGCATGCAGTTCAGATATTGGTGTATTCTTAGGTGAGAAGTCATCTTCATTCACGCCACATATTGGCTCACTCACGCTCTAGGCTAATCTTCAGGGATCTATTTAGACCCATCATGGCCCATTCGTGATCTGTATCTAATACGCGCGCACTGCTGCAAACATCGCCCTTGCATTGCTCCCGGCGTCCGCCAGGATCGCCCCGATAAATTATACAACTGATAGCTCTTAGCTTCATCGCCTGACTCGTCGACTACATCTGAAGGCGTCTTTTCAGTCGCTAACAATAGACATTGTCTAAGCGCTGGTCACATTACAAGTAATTGTTTACTAAGGAATGAGTGCCACATCCTTGCCTTCATGGTCGCTATCGATTGAGTTGATCTTCACTATACTCATCAATATAGTCGCTCACTGCACGCATTTAAATGGCTGATGTGTCGGATGATGGCGGATCTGTTGCTGATCGGATCGACGATTCTGAGAAAACCTCCCCAGATGAGTTGAACGCAGTCGCCAGAGAGAACGCGCTGAGGGTTGAGCGTAACCGCAGGCGTACCGAGAGACGTGCTGATGCGGTCAACTTAGCAGCCGTATCTGACGACGAGCCACTGATTGAGGCGCCTTCTCGAACAACTTCTCCCACTCCTTCTCCCCCAGAGACTCCATCTTCCGTTGATTCATCCCCATCTTTGGCGATGCACTCTGCCTTGCAAAACTTTGATATCATATGCACAATCTGTTTATACGTACACCGCGGGTCACTTTCTGCCCTTGCATCCACATGCCGCATCTTCGAGGGCCCAGCGCTTGATGTCCTTTGGAGGAATCTGCAGTCCGTGGAGCCTCTTGTCAAATGTCTACCGAGCAACCTGTTTGGTATTGAGAAAGGACATATAGTAGGTGTCCCAATTTCATATGACCATCCGTTTCTAACCGAGTTCACCAACGCAGGCATTACGAAAACCTCTTGACGCTAAGACATGGAATATTCTTCGCAAATACACGTCTCGCGTGCGCTCCATCACACAATTAGACTCCCTGGCGATTATTAAACCCCTCGCTTCGCTAATACTGTCTTGTCCTTTGGCACCTGCTCTCATGTTTCCAAACCTTCACAGATTAAAATGGCACGCAGATGAAACACACTGTGCTGCAGAATTCTTGCGCATGGCATTTGTGCCCACCCTGTTGTCCTTAGACGTGGTGATTTATTCAGCTTCCTCCATCTTTCTCTCGGTCCTTTCATCTCTTGGGACCTTGTGCCCTCAACTCCAGAGAATGTCTGTGGAATCTCGATCTCCAACAGACGACTCGGACATGGTCCTTAAGGCCTCACCTTTCATTGCCCAATCTATTTCACAACTCCACCATCTCCAGGAATTGTTTGTATGGGACCTAGGAAACCAAGGCAATGAGCACCTTGCGCAGCTGCGAGCTCTGCGTAAACTGTGGTTGGACTTGGAACCATCGTCAGTTTGGGAAAGACGGTTGCACTTGCGATCCCCCGGCTTTCGCGATTTAGATTTCTTGATGTTTTTCATCACCGATCTCGAGCACGCCTTGGAATTCCTGAAGTCGCTTCAGGTCATCGGAAGCAAAAGCATCCAAATCTGCTTCATCCCCACTCGCCCCTTCACAAGTCCATCTGCGACGCTACACCAGTTCTTCGCTACCCTCGGGAAGATATGCGATCACGACAATCTTGTATCGTTCAGTCTCGCTGAATGTTCCATAAAAGTTAATGCAAAACCGGACGTCTTCACGCCATTATATCCATGTCGCAATTTAACTCAACTGCTCATTGAGAATGGCTGTAATATTTCCATGACTGACAAGGAGCTTTGCCAGCTGATGAGAGCCTGGCCTAAGCTTGAAGTGCTGGCTATCAGCCGCTTTGTCTCCATCAAGGACACCGCGATACCTACATTCCACGCGCTAATCAGTTTACCCCGGCTTTGCCCTGCTTTGACTTCACTCACTCTTGTCATCGATACCACCCTGTGGCATGGTATAAATCTCAAATCCCCCAGTGGTGGAATCCGCAATCAGAATCTCAAAAACCTCGTCCTCGGCAATTCGCCCGTTGATTCCCCGGCACAAGTGGCTCTAATCCTCAACGGCCTCTTCCCAAACCTGAAGAAGATTAATCTCAATTGCTGGTATTCGGCTCCAAAGAAATTTTTGTTGCAGAAGCAGGCAGCGATGCCACAATGGGAGGCAGTTAATTTCTCTCTTCTGAGCTTCAGCATCGTAAAGGAGAGATGCACGGAATGAGGATGTCGTCTGACTTCTAGGCTACGCTTTCAAGTATCACCATGTACACTTTCAAGTCTCTCTATGCCTGAATTTACGTAGCACCTGCGTACATATTATGCCATGCGCTTAGATTTCGTTTTAATATAAAGCACTCGCAAAACCAGTTGCTAAAATGGTGCTCATGCGAGTTCTGTGATCTCTTTCTCTGGGGTACATGAATACGCAAATGACTGTAAGCGTCATAATAACACTCAGCTTACATATGCGATTCGCTAAAATACAGTCGTGCAGATGTCCGAACTTCTATGAAGTCTCCAAGTGCTCGTACGTGACACAGTAACACAGAAATGACGCCGCACCAGGTCACCAGAACTGCCGTAAACATATTTGTGGATGGGGGAGTGAATGATGAGAATGCAAATTATGATATATGTTGGGTATCACTGCGTGGATATGACCAATGTTCTAGATGAAGGGGCGTAAAAATATGCGTGCAGATTCGTGGTGGGGACTTTGATGATGCGTAAAGGCTAGATCTTGAGCTCGCGGAATCCGCGCACGTCAAGCCGCCCGGTGCCATTCGTCTGCCATTCCTCATCAGCCGCTTTGGAAGTTTTCTTGAATTTCCCGCCAGGAATGACAATCTTTCCTGCGCTCATATACGCAGTGCGTGACTTTGGAAGCCCGAGAGCCTTACGCTGGCGTCGAGTAAGGGGTTTCTGGGTTTCAGGAGGCGGTGTGTTACATGCAGGAGGGGTACTAGGAAGCGGAGATGAAACGGCAGATGATGAACGGCTGGATTCTGCGGAGGAACCAGGGGTGGAGAGGTCAGGTGTTGAGTCATCCATATCATCATCTGCCTTGACTTGACTCAAGGGTGTGCGAGAGGGCGATCGCCGTGAGTTTCGCGTTCGCTTGGAGATCGCGTCAGATGTCGACGATCCAGACGATTCGTCGAAGGAACGCTTAGGTGACCGATGAGCTCTAATGCTCGATGTGAAAGGCCGATGGGGGCCGGTCGGCTGACCGGGGACGGGAAGGAGCGAGTCCGCCTCAATGCTCAAGGAATCAGTGGAAGAAAGGGGTGAGGGTGAGCGGGATATGGGGAGTGGGACATGGGCAGGTGTTGGTGGTGTATTTTCACGATTCAATCTAATACTGTCGATTGGACTATTCTTGGGAAAATTCTTGGGATCAGATTTAGCTTTGCCCCGGGAGACTAGTTTCTTCTTGACAGGCGAAGCGGCAGGCGGTACTGCATCGGCGGGTAGCTCGCAAACCTCGGGAAGACCAGTGTGCGGCCCTCTCAAGTTTCGTATCGAAGAAAAATGTTCCCAGTCATGATATCTAGAATGGCAGGTCAGCATGCGGCCTAGGTATGCTAGGGGAAATGACTGACGCCACATATATCGTCCCCTCTGACTCCTGAGAATCGTTCATCTCATCGCGCTGCTGCTGCCTCCTCTTCCTCCGCGCATCTCGCTCGTTATCTTGAGATGACGACTGGTCATCGTTCTCGGCGCCCGCCTTCCACTCGATGACGTATACCAATCCAGGCTGGATAACCTTGACATTCCTTCGCGCAAAATGCGCAAATGCAGAAAGTTCAAGGTGCCCGCCATAAGTGCCTATAGCGCGTCACAACGCTGCACAGGAAGAAATCGGGAGGGGCAAGCCCTGGCACACCTTGTTCTCGCATGCACCTCAGATGGGCGCTTAGTCCACGTTCATCCTCACAAAAGGGCTGATAGCGCTGCGCATGGCTCTCGATCCAGTCGCATATATCTTTGCGCAGCTGGAGGTGCGGCGACGGCGAACCATAGAATTGATCACAAAGAGCCCGAAATAGGCAATTGCCATCGCCCACTGTTTGAGCGGCATAGAGACCCTGCGAGCGAAGTTGCTCCGTAAGAAGCTGAGTGTTCTGTTCTGGATCTGTTATGGGCTGTGTGGAATATCAGAACAGACGAAACGTGAGTAGGGTGCATGGATGACATGCGTGACACTCACTCTCCCCTTGGATCTTGTCGTGCGCGACCTCACTAGGGTTAGCAACGTCAATAAATCATCATTAATTGTTGCTATCAAGATCGACGTACTTGGCAATGGTGCTTTGGCACGTCTCTGGGATTTCTTCGATGGGCCCATTCTACTTGTAAAAAAATTCAACGAGTTCTGTATGTGAGATCGTGTTGGTTGTGAATAAAGCACAGGTGCCGCGTTTCGGGGTCCCGAGACCCGGAAACCATGGGCCGTGCCTCGCTGCACAGCATACTAGTCTACATAGTACTTGGTTGCAGCAGGGGCCCGAACCCGGTAAATTAAATTTAATGTCTTATCTATAGACAGAACAAATTGTAGAGCAACACGCGATGACAAGCACATTTGTAAATCTGGGTGCTAAGCACTAAGCGCTAAGTATTACCCACGATTAGCGTATCCCCACTCCTGAGTCCTAATGTAAAAGGAAACGACCGTTTTTATCTCATGGTCTGCATACGAGAGACTCAGCCGGAGTAGCTATGTCTCTCAAGGCAATAATACTTTTAATGTGACCGTGAAATAAGTCAGGACAATCTGCTGCACTGAAGGTCGGGGTATGTTTGAATCCCACATTGGACAATGATTGCTACCGGGCAGAGGACTCCTGAAGCCAAGCTCGCCACAGCGCCTATCATCCCAGTGACGCTCGACTCCCCACCCCACCATCACCGACCGGTGTTGGGAATGTCTTCTCGCCGCCACCTCGATCCGACACGAACTCTCGATATCTAGTTTGCCCGTGATGAATAACCATCGTTCAAGGAAAAGAAGACGCTCACATTCTGCACAGCCTGACCTGTTCCTCGCGTGAAACAGATGGCCTTGTCGTTTTAAGCACTTTCAATAGATGCTCTTGAGTGATCTCGTGCTGCAGAAAACGTCAGTCATCAGAGGAATCTATATGAGAAAAGCAAAATCACAAACCTTCTTGGGCGTCACAACGGCCCGGCTATCCGCCTCCGCCCCCCCAGATTTCGACGCCCTAATTTGTTGCAGCTAGAAACATATCAGTCATAAAGATCTGTGCCAATACGAGCGCAGTTTCTTACTCGTTGCTTCATTTTCGTCTCATCTGCCTTGGACGCCTCTTTCGCTGCATCCTTCCTAGCGCCCAGTACCATATACTTCACCGGGACCTCGTCACTTAGCCCCACGCCAACCCTCCTCCGGCCCGCCTCGATACCACTTCCACCATTACCATCCGCCTCCTCAGCATCTATAGCAGCATGCACTACCTCCAGATGCGCATTGTATACAAGCGCCTGCAGGTCCGCACCCGAGAAGCCTTCAGTGACACTTGCAAGTTTATCAAAGTCCACAGAGGGTGCGAGCGTTAGCTTCCGGGATACTGCAACCAAAATCTGAGCAAGTGTACAAGACAATGTTAAGATTGTGATACACGAAGCACGGTGCGGGCACTGACGTCTTTTCGGTCCTCAATACCAGGCAGATCGCATAGCAAAGATTTATCCAGCCGACCGGGACGAAGCAATGCGGAATCGATGAGGTCTGGCCGACTTGCGCAGGATCAATACTTAAACGATGTGGTCAATGGAGATAACCCACCTCGTTGCAGCGAGGACATAGACTCCATCAAGCCCCTCGGCACCATCCATCTGGGTTAGCATCTGATTTACAACGCGGTCTGTCACGCCTGTGCTGTCATGGCCTCTGCACACAAACATTTATATTCACAGCAAATAGAGCACATAACAATAAACTCACCTCTTTGGTGCAATCGAGTCAAACTCATCGAAAAAGAGCACGCAGGGTTTGGCAGCCGATGCACGATCGAAAATGTCTCTCACCTAAGCAGAGTGAGTATTTCATTGAAAAACTTCATATATGCGTACTGATTTTTCACTCTGTCCGATATATTTATTCAATAGCTCTGGACCCTTGATACTAATGAAGTTCAACCCGCACTCTTTCGCGACGGCTGACGCAAGTAGCGTTTTTCCACAGCCAGGATAGCCGTACAAGAGTAGCCTACATTTTTTCCATAAATCGCATCCACAACAAAGAGCATTATAGACGCACCCAGATCTCAGCCTCAACGGAGACTGCTTGAACAATTGAGCATACTTCGTCGGCCACTCCAGGGTCTCCCTCAACACGAGCTTGGTGTCCTTCAAGCCTGCACCACCACAATAAATGAACCGACGATAGATATCCTCGAAGAGAAACACACACCGCCAATGTCAGCCCACTCTACGTCCGACTTTTGTAAGGGCACATCCCTCAGTGAGAGAGGCACAAATCCCTCCTGGGCCTCTACAAAATCTTTTGCCGAAAGTGTGACCTTCCCAAACAATTGTCAAATAGTGAAACATGCGTATCAGGTGATGCTCACCTTTTCAACATCCACGCCCACTTCTGACACTGCTCGCCCAACAGCGACCTGTATCGTCCGCGTGACGAGGTCCCGCAGGTCCACAGGGGAATAACCCTCCGTCCCTACTGCGAGCCGGGTGTACTCAGGCGGATCCGATTCGTCGACAACAAATGACAGTGGCTCCTTAGCCATGGAAAGCCGGCGTGACACGAGATTGGCGAGAATCTGTTCAAGTCGCTTCAACTCAAAAGGTACCAATAATCAAGGAGAAACCCACCTCCTTCCGCGCCTCCCTTCCCGGCGGAGGAATGGAGGCGACATCCTTGAAGATATGCAGCGTATGTAGTAGCGAATGCACGCTAGTCTGGCTTTCCGCTGTGGCGAGGAGTACGATACCACGGAAGTTGGATGGTGCAAGGCGTGCGTTGGAGCTATATTGCATGAGGAAGAGCTCCGTTATATGTCGTTGGCGGAAAGAATCGGCGTGTTCGACTTCTGCAGCACAGACTTTATCGAGGTTGTCGAAGATAAGCACGGAGGGACTGTGCCATCGTGCTAGCACAAAGAGGTGACGAAATAGTGCACCGAGGGTTTGAGCGGGTTTGGATGCGAGCGAGGAGAAGTCAATATAATGTATGGCTGGTTGATATTTTTTGATATCGACGATTTCAAGTAGCAACGAAAATGGTCAGGCCAGAAAGGTATTAGAGCATAGAGTATCCCACTCACAAGCATACACACGCTCATCTGCTTCCAGTCTGCGCGCGATCTCCTTCGCAACTGATGTCTTGCCCATTCCCTGACGGCCTGTTATTAGGATGCCAGGAACTGGATACATGCGGGTACGCAAGGTTCAAAAATGCATCAGAATGCGCCAGAAACAAAATACAATACACATACCTCCCCGAACGACATCCTTGCGCGCATGTACGGCGTAGTTCGCGACGCAAGTCTTTGTCGTGTCCTCGATAATATTGGAGACACCTGATAGGCGAAGTGATGATTCAGAGGGTGTCACTAGTTCTGGTGAGATCGCTACGGAAGCTGAAGACGAGGATGACGAGGACGAAGGACTAACGTAACGATCAGCTTATATCGCAGCCAAGGGAATGTACGAGCGTACTCATCGAGGTTTCCATTGATTACGGGCCCTTGCTCACGAGCACCCGTGAGCGATATCCTACAAAGTCAGTATATTAGCAATGGTGGTGGAACTACACAAGAAAAGATAGCAGCGCACTGAACGAGATCCCAGTCCCCGACCCCACCCTTCACTTCACCGACAAACATCACATGTGTCTCCAAAACGCGATCAGAGATTCCCAGCCACACTTCCCATCCGTCCTTTCCGCTCCCTTCATCATGCTTTACCCCCAACTCTCTTTTTGATCCCGGGTGCAGTATCTTTGCATCACCATCATCCTGCTCAGTTTCAGCACTTGGCTTGATGCTGGTGTTGTTGCCGGTACCGGAGTTTATGGTATCCGTTGGATCCTTGGGAGGCTCCAGCCGACGTGCATGCGCGCACCACCAACCCGAACGTGGAGGGTCAGGATTTGGGTCGAACGGGATGTACCGAGTCCCTGTAAGCAACGATAGAGTATAAGGATGAATATATGCGCGCGTTTTGGCATCGCGTAGAGTAGTTGTTTCGGGGACGTTGACAAGGCGCGCAGGAAGCGCTCGGAGGATTTCAGATGGATATGAGGGTTTGTCCTGCGTTGGCGCAACGGTTCCGTGTTCTAAGCTTGTTGGAGATGAGGTTTTGGTTTCGGTTTTCGATTTCCTGTGCGACTTGGGGGCAATGCTAACCTCGGTATCGGTTGTGAGCAGCGCTGCGGTCACAGACGTGTCGAGCGAGACTTGTGATTGAGGGAAGATCAGTAGGGGATATCAATGTGAATAAGATAATATGATGGCACACACCAATTCTTAGTCGTACTCTCGTCCGCCCGAGCACCCAAACATTGATCTCTTGTCCAACATTCGCGACTCGCACCTGGGAGAGGAGAGTACCTTCAACGTGCGCTGCATGTAGTTCCTGGGATGGGTAGAGTCAAGCCAGCTAGTCAGCAGGGATGTCAAGACCTACTACTATGTCCCAGTCATCTGCACTGAGAGGCTCAGTGCCCACTGTCTTCGCGTATGGGAGGTCATATAGTAAACCTAATTCCACCTGCCGATCCAAGCTACACCATCAGCCGGAGGAAGGAACAGTTGTGCGAGGGAATAAAGAACGCACCACATCTCCTTCTTTGAAGCCCAAGCCTGCCGCGTACTGTGGATCTATCTCTAGAGTCTCTATTCCACGTTCGCCTGCGGTAGAGTTGAATGAGGCAAGGGAGGACGCAGAAGCCATGCCGGTCCAGCCAACATACGCCTCTCTTCCCTCACCATCGATGGGCTTTAAGTGGACAGCAAGGGTTTGCGGACGCTGCAATAATAATCAGAGTAGTTCCAATCGAAGTCAGAGTCGATAGATGAGACGGAGAAACGATGTAAACATACAATCTGTCTCTCGAGAAGGGGTCCGTATACAGATATTGGGAGATTGACCAAGGATGATTTCAGCGATACAAAGTGTACTCTTGCGCGCCTGGGCATTTTGTAGAGATCAATTGACTCTTGAGTATTACTGTGTGTCCACTGTCTACAGTCAGTTCTAGACTCGTGCTACTACAAATAAGTGGGTAGACCCAAAGCGGGACTAGTTTAGTGAACGGACGTCGGGGTCCCAGTCTAGACAGCGACTTCTACCGGTGACGTACTGTCGGGTATGTCCCAGTACTTGACATTGCGCTCTATAGTACTTGTTTTGATTCATCATCCTGCGAGGGATTTCACTGAAGCCACGATCGGACCAGACTCGGGTTGTTCCCGTCTTAAAGCTACCGGAGATTGAACAGTATTGGACGCCACGCCCGCTCCATCCCTTACAATGTGTTCAAACCGTACTGCCTACGAACTTTGTGGGATCCCCAATAGACCCCAAACTTCGAAGACAGAATCATTGCCATTGGGTGGCACATACTCAGGCTGGGTGGGCGAAACATACGCCGCAGTGAGGTCATAATCTATCTTTTTTCACTGTAGCTGAGTATGGCGACTCCATCCCGCCACCCTGACTTAGCATCTTGGGCACCAGTTTCAGCCAAGTGCTTGATATTTGCTTGATAATTCGTTCTTTATTTTCCATGGAGCAGTCCTACATTAATTATTTAAACCCATATCATGCATTGTTCACCCTTGCAGAAGGTATGTACCAGTAACTAGTACGTCCACATGCAAGACTAACTGGACACGGTCTAGGGTAGACTACGCTTGTACACCATCATGCGTCCGAAGTTTGATCTAGCACCGTACTATCAATAAGCAGTGGAAGGAAGGAATCCGAAAACTAAATGATGCCACTAGATCTTGAACCATCGCTGAGCCAACCTTCAGTTGCCGCACAAGTTTCTTTGCAGTGACCTCTAGCTTCTCATCTCTCGTCCGTGCTACATCCACAATCGTCCGTTCCTACCTGAAGTCGTCAGCACAACGCCAACCCGCCTCGGTGAGAACGAAATAGATAGCGCGCTGAATGGCAGTGGTGCAGGGTCTGATGTCCGTTTGCTTGTGCGCGCAGAATCCAGTTCCACTGTTATTCACCCTGAAAATGCTGGACGATGAAGACGAGACATTCACTCCGGATGGATTTGTGTGCACAACTCCCTCGCGGAGACCATAGTGGTCGAACGAGGTCTTCTAGCCGGCTACGCGGTTGCAATGAGGTCGAAAAGGTCTTTGAACGAAATCTCTCGCTCGAGGTGAAGCGATGAATACATCAACCATAACATCTTCGTGGACCTTGAGTGCGATGAAGAGGTCAAGAACTTTGGTCTCCCGTTGCAGGGTATCGCAAGAGGAAGTAGAAGCCGAGGAAGTAAAATGGAAATGGATCGGATGAATAGGGAGAGCGTATCATCGAATTGTATGCCGGTAGATATGTGGAGCGCAGTACATGCTCACACGCTTCAATTGGCAATGTGAGTTCCGGCCGTCACGGTCAAAGGACTTGAACAGCCAGCACCAACGTAAAATGAGAGATTAACCAGTCGGAGTTGTGTAGAGAGCCAACAAAGTGTCTTTCTCTGCCGTTCGATCTTTCCCTCGTCAATCCCAGGTGTTTTGTGGAAATGTCATATACACGATCTTTAACAATAGGTGTGGAGGTAGGTCAGATGGCTTCGCTGCCTCCACGATGTTCACCCGGGAAGGGGGGTGGGGTAGAGAGCTGGCAGTAGGGACGTAGGGAGGGGGTGGAATAGACTTGCATGCACTTCTCTTCGACGATGACCATAATATGCTGTGTGTCTTCAGATGCGCCTTTATAGACAAATGGAGCTATTCTGGTTTCTGGAAGCAGTGCAGTCTGTTGTGAAAGCTGCGCAGTGATTGGGAATAGGCGGTTTAAAACGCTGATGCGGAGAACTCAGTTTGATCTGACTGAAGCTCAAGAGGCGATTGGATGGTCAAAGAACAGCATCCTGTCATACCTTCCTTAACCTAGTAACCTCCCGGTGCATTGCTTTGCACAGCATCACGTGACTAATCGAGCAATTGAAAAGTCACGTGTTTTCATTTTTGCGTCAGAAATTCAATGCTCCAAACTTTACTTGGCCACAGCCCTATCCCCTCATGTTCAGCATGTTCCAAGCGGGTACCTCTTGGATGAAATAATCGCTCGTCAATCTCATTATCTCCCAATATCAATATACAGTCGCATTCTTCAATTGGAACTACTCTAACTGCTATCACAGCGTCTGCAAACCTTTACTATCCACATCAAGCCCATCGATGGTGAGAGAGGAGAGGCATACGTTGGCAGACCGGCATAGCACTCTGCGTCCTCCCTTGTCTCATTCAACTCTAGCGCAGGCGAACATGGAATAGAGACTCTGGGGATGGATCTGCAATTCAGAGGACTGTAATCTCGTTTAGTGCGCTGTTTTCTTTTCCCGTCCGATATCCGTCATAGCTAATAGTTTGTAATTTTCTGGTAGGGTCTCACTCCTAGGTGTCCGTAAGGAAGGGCCCGATAAATCAGAATCTCAATGAGCAAGCTCCTACAATTTCTTGTCTACGACTGATCATCTCATTAGTCCTGTATCTACATCGTCGTTCTCGCCTTCGCCTTCCGCACAACCAGTGATACCCTCGGAACCATCAATTCTTCTATAAGCGGTCTCTGAGATCCTCGAGGCCACGACAAAATTTGCGTTGCCAACTACGACGTACATACACGCAAGGATGTTGTCCGCTCAGGTATATGTATTCAATTTTGATTCTGACAGATTCTGATACATTTACGTTGTAAGCTGACCTGTTCTATCGGATGTCGCCGGCGACATATGACAGAGCTCTGCAGGCCTCGCACCTTCTAATTTCTGTAAAATCGTATTTGGCCTGCTTTTTCATGGCTTCAGCACACTGCCAAAGAAGTACACTCGGCTCGTGGCTGAGAGCTACTCCCTCTGATGATACGGGCTTTGTGCTTCTCTCGCGAACAGCGTTAATTTCTAACCGAATACTGCACAAAATTTACACAAATTATGATATGGCATGTTGATCGAGCGACTAGCAAATTCAAGTTCACATCGAAGGTATATGTAGTTTGTAAGACCTGCAAGAAGATGGTGAATGTGACGAACGACAGCATCGTATCTCCAATCACTGAATACTACATGATGGATCGCTGTCAGTGAATATTTGCGATAGAAGAACACTAACTTACCGATCAAACTGTGTCTTCGAAGTCCTCGCCTGTCAACCGTCGAGCACTCAATAGTTTCCCTATGTGCGTAGGCAAGTACCCCATTCCTTTGCGGCGGATACCGAAAAGCGCTTTCAACATGGGGATAGGCGATTGTTGGAAGGTTGTCAAGGGAATTCGCAGCGCGAGGCCGATGCTCCGGTTTGATGAATCCATCACTTTGAATCTCAAAGGTACCCTGATATTTGAGGTCTGCAGTGTAAATTCCCAAAAGGCGACACAATTTCACGTATGCGCGCTGGTGAGGAAAGTATAGTTGTCCAGCAAAGACGTTGAGCTGGCGGATGAGGGCGTCATCTGGCATCCATCGCGCAGGAATTGATGGGGTGATGTAAAGGCGCAAGTCGTCGCACGACTTCATCATCTTGATGACGCGAGGTGTATAAGCGTGCAAGTGAACTCGCTTACTTGCCCGAATGTCAGGCAATAAAACATTGACCTCGAAGGGACTGATAATGACTAGCACCTGCGCGCCCGGGGATGCTGTACTTGAAAGAATCCAATTAACTGGGCGTGTGTAGCTGTCCGTTTTTTCTTCGGTCAGAACGGTTGTGGCGAAATCCCTCGAGGCAAACACATCCCGTGACCACGGCTGGCGCTCAGAGAAAGCAGCTGAAGTTGGGGTGAGGGTGTCGAAAAATGGCAGTGAACGCATGAGATCCATCCGGAATGGTGCCTGTTCGGATGAAAAACCGAACGTCCCTCGTCAATGCTATGGGGAGCAGCCAACACTGGTGGTGGTCTCTCCACCTCGCTCTCCCGCTCAATCTCATGTACCACTTCTCTCTCTTGCTCTTCGTCAAGGCGGTTGTCAGGCGAAATGCCCAATCCGAGACTGCTGCATCTCTCCAGAAGATCTTCGTCTAGCGATGTGTGTGAAGCAGACGTGTCTGCCAGAGTTTGAGCGTACAGCTCTTCCAAGTGCTTGGCCTCTGGCTGTAGCCACGAAGGGGCGAGTTGGGTGGGCGTAATATCGCCGGATAAGAACGACGACCATGCACTGTGGCGAGACCGGTAATCCTTTCCATGCTGAAGCCATTGTGAAGAACGATGTTGGATGTCCGAGCACGTTTCGGACATCGCCCACACGAGGATGTCTGAGACATGAATGTCTTCATTATCGTGCTTGTTGTTCACGGCTCGGATGCTGCGATCTATTTCTGGAGGTGCGAAAAACATGACTGAGTGGTCGTGGCCGAGTTTTCTCATACGCATGCAGCCTAGCAATATGTTACTAAATGCCATCAATGAACACATACATTGCGTCCTCACCTTGGACAAGACGATCCTTGGTGACCTTTGGCCCTAATGTGACAGCTGCGCGGAATCCCTGAGGCAACTTCACGTCCGTTCCTCTGGTGTGTTCATCGTCCAGATACAATACACACTGGTCCACTTGCCGAGAAAAGGAGGATGCGGAGAATGGTTCTATAACATGGTCCCGAGTGCGCACCACAAGCTCATCGTGCCTGTTGAAATAAATCGCCGCTTGAGCATCTTGATTGAGGACCAGCCACCTCTTCGCCACCTCGTCATTCTGCAAGTCAAGCACTTGTGCACCCACGTCGAGCAAGACGCGTATTTCAGGTGACTGATTCGTGATGGCATTAAGGAGCTCTTCAGCGTTTCCGCCAACAGCAAGTGAATCATAATGATCATTCTCTTGCTGCAAAAGGTGACTGAGGACTCTGGCATTTGTACCGCGCTGGTGGTCTAGTGGATGCTGCGTTATGGTGGCGGGTAGCAAGTAGCGAAAGTCGTTTGTTCCACTGAAACCCGTGGTAGGCAATCCGGAAGACTTTCGCTCTGCGAGATCCCAGGCAGAGCAAGATAACTTGTGCGGAAACTCCTTGGCTTCCTTTGGAAGGACAAACTGAGCCAAGAAGAAGTCTACGACGGCCTTGTTGCACCTGAAGAGAGGTACCAAACAATTGGTGAACTGTTCAGTAGACTTCATATTGATTCCACTGAGGCGTTGCAGGTTATCTGGAAGCGAATCTGAAGACAACCCCTTGATCCACGTCTCATATTCCAATGCGGGATTGTCTTGCTTGAGTAGCTGGCGGAAGCAGAGGGCCACTTGTTTCTCAGTGAGGCCTTTGTAGTAGTACGAAAGACATGTCAGTGCGACTGCGATGTCTGGATGTCCAAATTCTGCCCGAGATGAGGGAACATCCTTAGCACGGTAAGGCACGGCGAGCATCGTGCGTCGAGGATCCAGGCCGTAATCTACACGCCATCGCCGGTCCTTCATCGTGTATATCAGTATGCCATGTGCGAGGAGTCCTCGAATGAGCAGTAGTCCATTCCACAGACTGGACCCAGCGCAATAATTCCGGACATTGCGAAGGAGCTGCGGGTCAATAATCGAGAGGGTAAGATACTCGCGGATGGAGTCTATCATATGACGTGGCACATGTCCGAACGCGAAATTTGGAAGGTTACCAGCAAGAATGTCGTCACAAACTAGCCCGACCAGTCTTTCTCCTGCGCGAACGTCCAAGACTCTGAGTGGGAAGGTTGCGGTAGCGTCTGACTGGAACTCTACCCCAAGAGGAAATTCTTGGTGAACGAGGCGAGCATGCTTTGCCACAAGGGTCATCACCTGTTGTGTTGTGGTCCATCGATCAGGATAATCTTCCAAGTGCTGTTGGTCGCCCATAGTGTAGACGAGTTGGAAGCGGACATGCAGCAGTTCGTCACTCTCGTCTAGTATGTCACGAGTGTGCATATCAAGCCACCGCTGAGTATTCAGCAGGGGCGTGGCCAGCGAGGATTGTCCAACCGCATTTGTGGGCGGAAGCTGCTGCTCCACGGTCATCAACTTGAACGAGAGGATATGGTCTGGTTGAGCGACAAGGATACCGCCAACAGCTTTGCACTCTTCGAACAGCGACTGGATGATGTTTGCATGATCAGGAGTAATGGGCAATGAACGAGAGAATGGCAGGTAGAAAATTCGCCTGTTGGTAAGGCCGCCGATCCGTTCCACGAGCAACTGAAACATCTGAACAGCCAGAGGCTTTAGCACGACGACCCGTACCAAATTGCTGCGATCTGCCAGTGCAGCACAACAAACAGGTACGATCACGGAAGATTTTCCTTCCCCCATATGAAGCTGCAGCGTAGTATTGTTGCCAGAGCTTGGGGAAATCATCTCCATTGCGACGCTGGCTTGCATGGGACGGATGAGGAATCGGTTCTCTGCCTAGTACCGTTAGTGATCGATCGTATCAATTGTTGCTAACCATCGAATACCTGAATTAGAAGCCAGTCCAGATATTTCTGTGTACCATTCACTCCCAAGTGACCGTCATTCACCATCTCCTTCAGAAACTCCCCATTGTCCCCACCAGCTGCCAACTTCAACTTCAGAAGTCGTTGTGATCTTTGTAGTCGAAGAAGAATATGGGCGAAACCGGTCAAAGGAGCTTTCCACGAGTCACAGAGAGGCGTTTTTGACGTGGAGGCGAGGAGACCAAGAAGAAATGTGACGGTAATGCGTGGCCATTGCCCAGAATTGAATAAACTCTCCTCCGCTAAACCCGCGGGAGCTAGATGCTCTTCCAATCTGCGAAAAGCGTTATCATAGAGCCTATTGCACCACATATGATGATGTTGCAACATGTCGACTGTCCAGCGGGTTGGGTCCGGTACAATGGGTGATTGTTCGTTCTCCAGGTCTATTCTACTGTCTTCTAGATGTTCAGCATAGTGGACACTGAATTGGTCCGATCGACATTGCGAGAACTTCGAGATAACATCCTCCAATAGAGATGGGTCAAGCCCGCCGCCAAGGGATCTGCCGCTTAGTAAAGTGTTACTTCGCTTGAGAGGGTCAGGAAGTAATTTGATGACTGGCGGAGGCTTTCTGAACAGGTCTTGGGTAAGAACGGTGGTGTTGACTAATATAATATCTGAATTGCTCGGGGTGAATGTGTATGATTGCTTGATGGAGGGCATGAAAGTCCGCCTCGCTTCATCAAGCACATTCTGCACACGATCCAGATATACCTTCAGACACCGGTTGCGATAGCAGTTCGAGTATTGCTTTTCAAGGGCAGCGCAAAGGGCGAGCTTGTCGTATCGGGAGCCACTCAGACACTGCAGAGCGTGTGCAGGGACGGAATCGCGAGGCCAACAATCAAGAAGGATACCAACCGCCGCTTTCTGTTCACGTAGACACTCGGATTGGAAGTGCCTTTGTCGCCGATTGTTAAAGTCGTGGGATGACTCGTTGTCATGACTAGACCACGATGCCTCGGGACTTCTGTGGAAGGTAGCATGAGAAGAGATGTGGTGGCAGAGATCGTGTTCAAGGGGTTTGATCCCAAAAGAAAGATCGTATATATCATATCCGGGGGAGCAGATTGCACGGAACTCGGGAATAGCCGCAAATGCAAACATGGTTGCGGCAAGTCCCACATTTTCCGGGGAGGAGTAAGCCATGGCTGGTAACGTGAAAGCGAGTTGAAATGTGTGAGTCTCCTGGTCTGCGTCGCAGCAAAGCTCGTAGACAGACATCCATCTCTTAGCCAAATCAGGCTTCAACCACTCTCGGTCATATCGAAGGGATACACCGCGTATTTTCCCGGAAACCTCATTCCACTGAACGAAGACATCGTAGAGTGACTGGCAAGGTTCAAGCGTGACGCTCCAGTCGCGCACCATGCGTGCACAATCAAACGCGTTTTGATCGTCGATTGAGCAGCAGTAAACATCCCTGGAAGTATATTCACTGCTTGACGATTTGCTGGGATAGAAGGAATTGACTGGATCACGGGAGTAAAGGAAAGTGGACCGCTGAGAGGCGCGTTCCAGGAGGAACTCGTTGCGTACTGGAAAATCTGGACAAACTGAGACTGGTGTTTCGCTGAGCACCTGCAGCTTCTGTGCATATTGGACTATGTCCCTGACAGCATGGTAGAATGCGCAGCTTTGGACATAAGATGATAAGCCAAGTTGCCAGCGGACCTCCTGTGACCTCTCGCGCGCGGTGGACCATATCCGATCAACGGTCAAGGAAGCTATTCGAGCTAGAAGCTTGCAGTCGAATGGGTCCAGCTTCATGAAGGAAAAACATGCGGCAGATTGCAGCAGATACATGGCTTCTTCCAAACCGGTGCGTCGAGTCAATGGATCTGGAACATGGGCACTACACACGGCGTGCAAGTACACCTTGTAAAGTTTATTCGTCAGACCAACATTTCCTGTCAGGCGGACAGAGTTCCGTATCAACGGTGTAACAGTGGTAGGGACGGCGAACATCATCAGGACCAGTATGGATGTTGGCCCGGACATGATGACCGCTGGGCTCTACTACCACGTCCCCTTGGGGGATGATGACACGGCGATCGCTGTAAGTTTGTCGATCTTTTGGGCGCAAAACGAGCTGGTTAACAAGTCCAATCATTGTACCTGTGGACTGGTCTTTGTCGACAACCATGCCTCTCTGGTTCCGCGAATGCAATTCTCCATCTTTATCTATAAAGAAAGAGAGCCCAAAGCGAGGGAGATCGACCTTGACTTCGTCCCTGCTGCTAGTGACAATTAGGTATTGGGAGTTTTCGAGTGGGCCTAGTGTATTCGCTATCATGCAAAAAGTGCGACTCCGAATGTCAAACAAAGTTGTTTGGCCCTGCCGTGCAACAGACTGCCCGTCCTCCGTGAATTTTAATACCCAGTTCTCGCGGGAAGGCTCCCACAGTCTCTCCATTGGACGAAATTCGATCGCACGAGTGCGTAGGTTGAGCCAATGCACGTGATCTTGGACTAGTAATGCGGGGATGTCCAGCTCAAGATTCCCCGGAGGTATCAGCTCGAGAAAGTACCCTTTCTCATGTTGTGACTGAATGACAACGTCCCCCGCTGCGCATCCCGAAAAATATCTGTAAAAGGACAGCTAAGTTTTGGCTCTTGTCCTTCAAGTTGGACTATACGAACTTACTTTAAAGTGGTGTATAACGGCCTTGGCAACAAATTCCATGCCATGAATCTTTGTGGGAAAACATCAAACACTTGCTACTCGGTGATATGAGACAGCCGGTTGACGAGCAGGGCGGAAAACTCACATGACCGAAGAGGGTGATGTAACTAGGATGCCGCAAAAAGCAATCTGGCAGCCTGGTTAATGGCTTGCCATCAACCAATAGGCGAGCCGTCAACATATCAAGATGAACGGTCTGGCGGGATGAATCGTCAAAAGGCGCTGTTTCACATCTAAGCCACCGAGAGTTTGGAGATTCAAGTACTTCCCAGGGCGTGTGGCGCTGGTATGCAGGCCACAGACGCTCCATTGCCCGATCAAGACCTTCTTGGTCGTCTTCCACATGGCGTCGGAAATAGGTCTCTAAGAAGTGTGACAACCGACGGTTGCGTTCAAGAAGTAATCTTGGGATTATCGGGAGAGAGTGAAGATCTGGAGGCACGTTATCCATCACTGTAACAGAGCAGTACAACCAGGATCTCCAAGTCTGGGGCGATTGGAGGAGTGCTGCGATTGTTGTCCGGGCCAACATCGTAGGTGCTGAGACAAGTTGCTGCCATGTCACGAACGCGGACTTGGCGTTCACGAGTAGACTTTTCGTCTGGAGCAATCAGCTTTGGATAGCTCTTGCACCCATCTGAAAGTCGTATTTCGGACGGCCTGCAGTAACTTGCATGATCGCTGGATGACGCTGAACAATCCTCTGCTGATGAGAGAAGGCGGGACACCAGGACGGAGATTGTGGACAATTGTTGTGTCCCTCCAGCAATTGGCTTCCACGCTTACTTTTTAAGCTTTGGAGCTCATCAATAAGGGCGTGTCCGAATTCCGAGGATTTTAGTTCGTTGTGCCATGCTCTAGACCCGTCGGCTGAAAGCTCTCCTACCTCCAAACTAGCCTGGAGTCAGTAGCAAGTGGACCGCGGGATCACGAAATGTGAGTGTGCGTGCTCGCAATTCACGGAGAATGTTGATCCATTGCAAAAGGCTGCCACTACGGAGGCTCCCAAAAGCGATGAATTCGTGAAGCGTCAGCTCGGCATGACATGTGGCCTGGTTAGCCAAGACCTCATTGGAGGTGTGCTGGGTACCCGACAGGTAGTATTGTAGTCCGTGATATGGACCTTTTGGCAGCACGTGGGTGCAAATATCGGATATGTCAGCCTGTCGAAAAGAACTGGAGGCCCAAACATCACAGGTCATGTCGTAAAGACGGAAATACAGCTGATTAATAGTGTTAATGAAGATGTCACTTTCAGTGCATGGAAGGGATTTGGGGGAGGTCCGGGGGAGCGCTGTCATGGAGGCCAGTGTGATACGTTGACCGGGATGCTCTGCGTGATGACGTGAGAGCGGCCCATAACATGCGAGCTGGATATACTGCCCCGCATGTTGAATCTGTGGTGAAGTTGGGGTGCATATGTCGTAAAGAAAGTAGAAGGTGAAAGATCGCCACATCTTGAAAGCAATCGGGGCACTGAGCTCAAATACCACTACTGCTGCATCGTAGACAGAGTCGGGAAGTGGCCATTCATGAACTTCAACAGAAAGGTTATCCCTCTCCTTCTGCTTCTCGCACCGACGGCAATCACGGTCATGTTGGGACCAACCTCGCCAGTTCGTGTAGTAGTCGCACGTGAGAGCGTCAATTTCTTTTGTGAAACACCGATATCGGTCGCTTTTGCCGCGAAGATCTGCGATTCGTTTTTTACGCTCTGCATTTGCATCGTCTTCAATACGCTGCTTGCATGACTGCAGCTCCTCGGATTGGTTATAGTAACGAACTGCAAACGTGGACATATCTGCCCCATCCGAGAAGACCGAGAGTGCATTGTGGGTGTGACGCCCAGCAACATACTGTTGAAGAACTCGGAGTCGCTCTATTGCAGCAGCTTTTTGAAGGAGAAGGTGATCGAATATGGCAACTGGGACCTCCGGAGAGTACTCCATGAGAGGGATTGACTCGACAACCAGCTTATCAAGTGCAACCCAGAGTTCGAACAGCGTGAGCAGCATGATGGATATATTCTCAGGATTTCCGGAATAGAATGATTGTGCTCTGGTGGAATAACTTTTAGCGCGCGCTTGAATAGCCATGCAAGCGGCATCAATGTGGGCAGCATCAAGGTTCATGACACGATTCACCCAGCCATCAATGTCCCGCTCGATGGTACATTCAAAATCCGAAAGCGCTACAAAGGGGTCTTCGGCATAAGCGCTCTCGAAGAAATTGGCGTCAGGACCAAGGAAGTCGTCAATAGTGCCCCGTGGGCGATGATGCGGCTCAAAGTCCTGCACGTTGCGTTGGACATGGGTAGGATGTAGGATAGAGGAAATATACTTCTTGCTTTCGGTCAAAGAGAGCCTGGTGTCTCTGATTATATGTACCTTCGAGGCATCCCAATGAGGGGAATCCGCCTGAGCCACCTGAACATTCTTCCAGCGCAGCTCCAGTCTGTCTTTGATATCTTCCGTAGCTTTGTGCATCGCAATTGCTAAGAATTCGTCTTCAGCCTGAAGTTTGACCAAGCGGCGACTGATTTTAATGGACATGGAGTAGAGCAGATCGCTCGACATATCCCCCTCAAGCGCTTTGGACACAAGGTCGGTCATGAGAGAAGCCATGAAAGCCTTGTAACTGTTTCGTCCAAGGCTTGTGCGCTCGAGAGATGTCTGCAATACAACCCTAATGACAAGCCATATGGATGATCTTCGCCAAGGGGGCATAGGGTTGGACTGTAACGCATCATCGCATATACGTTTTCGAATACGAGGGATGTCAGCCGGCTCGCCAAATGCGCAAAGGATATCAGTGAGAAGCTGGGTAATGTAGCGAGGATGTGCAGTCTCTCCTTTGGGAACTGAGGGGTCTAACCCATCAGAGCTCATGTGCGAGAGAAAGTTCACCAACTCGGGGGGAAAGGTAGGGTTATCCACCACTGAGTTTGGTACGGCGATGGCGGGTCCTGGATACGAGCACAGGAGCTTCCCCTTTGCCTGCATGATAGCAGATGCTGGTGGCGAAACTTCGAAGGATTCAAGATG
>JABBWI010000495.1:0-41633 GCA_016647755.1 Suillus subluteus
GGGCCCGAGTCGCCG
Source organism: Suillus subluteus (assembly GCA_016647755.1). Taxonomy (NCBI): domain Eukaryota; kingdom Fungi; phylum Basidiomycota; class Agaricomycetes; order Boletales; family Suillaceae; genus Suillus; species Suillus subluteus. The sequence continues at coordinate 16 of JABBWI010000495.1, forward strand.
ACTGGGAGGATTGGCGGGCCGAGTTCAATTGTAAATTTATATGTTCCACTAGATTCCTGTCCAATATGATGGATCGGGACCTGGGGATGCAGGAGGGTGTCTGAGTAAGTAGTCAGGAAATCATCAAGTGACTGCAAATTAAGGTTCAGGAAACGTTTACTAATATATTAATAAGCGCCTGCCGTGGTCAGCGACCAAGCTGCCGTCATTGATATACTTATACTAGTCAAGGGATGGCAGGACTCCGAGTCTGCGCTATGTATTCTCGACAGAACTCGACCATGGAGGCCCAACCACGCAAAAGAGCGCCACCGCCGAATCTTCAAATCTCAGTGATCCTATTGGGACAGTCGTACAGGTCACCATTAAAAGTAGAAACTCAAGGTAAAAACAAACAACAGCGGAGATAGTTTTGTGTCGTTCTTAGAGTCTTAACTGTCTCCAGCTCTTCGAAGGAGGACTGGCTATGTTTGCTATAGAGGAGGATGATATCACGGTGACTGTGCATAACTTAACTTAGACATGACTCGGACGCGTGCTGGCGAGCTCGGCTATAGGTGAGCCTACCCTTACTATTCATTTGCCTTCACAGTCGGCCATAGGCTACTCCTTCAGCACGTAAATATTGATATGAAAAACTTGCAAAGCGAGCCGTCATTCAATTGAAAGACCTGCTGAGATACACTTTTGTTAGCGGTAATGAACAATTGACTTACCATAAATGGTTCGAAAATCTAAACTGAATATGGAACTACGTTTATTACAATCATGTGATTTACAGAATGATGTAAGCACGGACAATGAAATCAATTTTACTCACTGTCAGCGAAGATAAATGGGTGTTTTAGTACTTCGAGACCGCTAAATTGACACAGGACGGGTCCTGAAGTCGTTTTTGTAGACCACGGCAAACTTCAAATCAATGACTGTAACCCTTTCACGATCCATACTCATTTTACGTTGTGCAAGCCTGCAAGGATACTATGATTGCCCTTTCACACGTACTACTCAAATAGATGCTCCAGCAGCCTCAAATGCCAATGTGGGGTACAAAGAACTGCTAATGTGGCTCATATGCACGCGCTGCGGGACCGAAGCTCTCCGCTACGACCGAAGATTAGAAAGTAAGGTGACCACCATCATGATATGGATCATACCGAGTTGCACTGCCTTATTGATGTTGGCGCTCAAGAAAGTCCGTGAGAGATCCGTTATCATCAACTCATGGACAGATCATTGCGAGAAGTTATTTCCCACTCCGAAGAGTGGAAGAACTCGAGATTGACTTGACCTATAACATGCAGCACTTAACAAGGTGAGCCTAGTATTTAGCGATGTGCGTCATCTTGTGAACTCACTGATTCTGCATGTAACACAATTGAAACAAACGATCATGCATGGGAGCATTTGGTCAAAGCTGCCGTACACCGTGCTATACACAATGCTAGGCCACGAGCACTGTCTCCGTGTCTTGAAAATACACGAACCACCGTTCTGACGAGCATCAGGCACTGCAGATACACATGAGAAGAGCCGAAAGAATACCTGGTTGCAAAGTTTTCCAGGCTCGGGAAAAACGTCCATCTTGTTCACGATTGCGGACGATGCACAAAGACGTCTTTCCGGAACTTTTTTCTTCTCACATAGCAATGTGAATACAACGGTGTGCGCCCTTGCATTCCCGTTGGTCAAAAGCGAGATCATCGAAACCTGATGTTTCTAATGATCCTGCGTGTGGAAGTATACAACATTCTCTTGCGCGAAAGAAAAAGGGAAGTTTCGAGTGCGTTCAATGCTATAGATGCTGTATGTCCTTGATCGTCGACTAGCCCCTTTGACCGCTCGCCACGCCCTCTATTTCCCCTCTCAACACATCCATCAATGCCATCGTCGCCGAGCTCTCTCTACCACCAACCTTATCCCCCCGAGAAGGCGGACGTACATTTTGATCATCCCAAGAAGACAACAAAGAAGAGCGTGTGCTCCCCTCTCTCTCACTCCCACTTTCTCCATTCCTTCCCCTCGTTCGCGCACCAAGCACAAGCGAAAATCACCTCCGCCACCTTGCAAATTCCCAACAGGAGCAGGCACCGTTTGCACAGCTACCGCAGGTAACGAGAACCGTTTCTTCTCTCTTTTCGTGTACATAGTGCTCGCATTCGCGGGGTTGTCTTGGGCGTATCTCGTTATGATATTCCTCTTCTTAGAGCCCATCATGAATCTCCCCCTTTTTGCCGTGGTGCACATCCTCTCCCACATGCACGCCGTGCACCCCACTAGTACTATCACTCACCTCTTTGAATTCCTGCCGCTGACATATTTGCTTGGAGCATAGTGACAGTAAATGACATGCGTCCTGAAAGTTTAATATAAGGCCGCTTTGCCGACAAATCTCTGCAGCTATTTTTTGTGTCTCCAGTGTCATCCAATGATGAGCCGGAAAAGTGATAGGGCCCGATATCGAGAATGACCTCGAGATGAGCTCCAAGTTTGTGCGAGTGCAGGATGAACTTACGCTCTCCAACAACTTTCCAATATATCGGGCTGTATGACTGAGCATCGAGGAATCATCGAGCTCAAGCAGAAGCGTTCGCCTGTCAGCGCTTCAGCGTTCAGCAGTGGTGATGTGAACAGTGTAGAACGATTGATCACTCACTCTCAGGTCGTACCAGCGCTGCCATTCGCTCAAAGCACCGGCGATCCTTCCTGCACAATCTATAAGCATTAAAGTAACACTTCATACACCGGAAACAGCACGTTCCTAGCTAGGAAGCACTATTCCAAAAAAAATCTAATTCAGGGTTTTTAGATCACTGCCAAGAACCTCGCCGAGTCGCAGAAAAGTAGACTCCTGCCACTGATGCTCGCGCCCCAACATCCCGATAGGAAAGGTGATCATAGTGAGATTATTAGGTGCAACAGATCTACATAGTAATTCGATCACTACAAACAATATCAAGGAGCCGCAGTCTTTGGTAGGGTTTCCTAAACCACAGTGACCAGTCTCTTATTGTCTCCCTCTCCTTCAAAGCGAACGGTAGTGTCCTCGCTAATGTATACTCCTTTTTTCTCATCACCCTGAATCCGTGATTCATATCCTCCGCGATACGCCACGATGGCGAGCTGAATGGAATCAGAAAAGTCGAAAGATGGATCGGAGGCATGGATTTTTTCTTGGATGAGGCTGAACCCGGCGGCTAATACGGTGGCACCCCAGATCACGGTGATCACCACAAGCAGAAGGATATACGTGTAGGCTTTGCTTCTCCAGCCGTACGTCATGATATACATCGTGCCGTTCGTCGACCTCGTCATATCCGACGGCACTCCCAAAGCAGAGTATCCGGAGCGAAGTTGCTAGATGCAGTTTTCAATAATATCCACGGAATGCATAAAGGTCGCTTACAGTAGGAGCGAACTCCGCAATACCGCGCCAGTAATCTTCCTGCAAAGTAATCAGTCATGTTCATATCAGAGGAAGCGGAAATAGTCACCAGTTCGCTGTACATGACTGATATATTGTTGGCACCGTACGCGGTCAAAAAGTTACCAATGGGATTCGTGGTCATGGCTTGGTTTGTCGTCGCTTGATAAGCCATCACAGTCGCAATGTACGGAAGTAAAGGAAAGTCCGGACTGCTTGTTGATGCATCAATCCGATCAACAGATATGATACCTCCATTATAAGTGACGTTGACTGTGGTCAGGTAGGGAACGACCTCGCAAACGGTCGTGGGCAGAAAGCTGTAGTCGCCCAAGCCAGACATAAAAATATCTGCAAACAGTTTACTCGCAAGACACCGAAAAGTATTGAAAAAGCCGTACCAAACTTATATAAGTCAGATGTCATTAAGTTTGGGTTGGGACAGACAACAACGGGGAGAAATCCCTCGATTCCAACGTTGTACTGACTATTCACGGTGAAGTAGGGCTGGGCATTCGTATCTGGAGCTGATTAGTTGTGGACGACTTCATGGCAGAGATGAGCGCACTTCCGGAACAATTCGCAATGGCGTCCGACGCGATGAATGTGATATTCTGTCCGATTTGCGTCTGTGTTGAGTTGAGAGTAAATGAATTTTGACTGCGGTCGATTGGCTGGCATGAAACATCTGCTGTGACACCCTGTTGTGTAACAGTGTAGTTCTGCGAAATGCCTCTAGTTCCAGTATCGCGTCTGTTTGGCCAGTCGGGATTGGTATTAACCGGTACTCGTCCCCCAGAGAACTCCAGGCCAACGGCAGAACCCGGCGGGTTTGATGATCCAGAGTACTCCTCTATCGCAGGAAGAACTCCACCTTTGGAATTTCAAGTGAGCCCATCATCTTTAGGTACCGAAGTACTCACCAGTCGACTGATTGTATGAAACTCCGTTGAAGCTGAATATGCTACTCGTTTGCACACCTCCTTGAATGTCAACCGCAGAAATACCACTGAGGAGAGTCAAGACATCGATGGTTTGAAATGCAGGTGCTTGTACTAGAACGGTTCCTCTTGAGCACCCCAACTATTGCTGGCCATTGGAATTGAGACAGTAACATACAAGTGTTTGCTTCCTGGGCATTGAGGTCCGTACTCAACTGATTTACAAATGCAACAGATCCTAAGTCTAGTTCCGTTCCGGACATTGCCACAGGCCATTGTACAAGGGTTGGTAGGAGCAAAGTGCTCCAACTGTACAAACCAGCGTCAAACATATCTCCATTGGGTTCATTGAGAATAATGCAGACCTCGCACTCAGAAATGTGGCCATCGCATAAAACGCCAACGTGAGGGCCGACAGCTCGAGATATCTACGTGATCGCGGGCCTACCCAGGTCGGGATGCTCAGCGCTATTGCCATGCGAAGCTTCAATAGTGGTATCGACCGTCCTGAGAGGTAGTGCCGAAGCGCTTCTTTGATGGAAAATGTGAAGAAGCTGTGCGATAACAGAAGGGTAAGATTTCGGACTGGATATGTAGAGGAAGACGCACAAAGAAGTAATGTTCGACAAGGTAGTTGAGATCAGCGTAACTATCAAGGTCAGCACGGTCGGATACTCTACGATCAGATGAACGATATGATCAGGTAGTGCGAGAACCCTTGTGTACAAGATTCCTCCGATGAAGCCCCATGCCAAACCCATGATCACGGTCTGGCCGAAGATAGTTGCAAGGAGCAGATTAGTAGGACTCGAGCACTGAGAGAGAAACCCTAATCAACGAGACCCCGGAGAGTAAAGGGGATTGGCTCACGATTTTGACAAAGTTTGCTAAGTCCATTTCGAAAGTAGAAGTGTGGAATGGCGATAAAGACGTCTGTCTGACATCTTAAGTATTGCTGTAGGGCGTTATTAACTCGGTGCATGTGTACCACGGATGGCGAGAAGTAAGCAAGCGAATTCAAGTTAGGTCTAGGTACCCTGCAATCACCTGTGTGAAGAGGCGCTAGTAAGAAGCAAGGAACCATCGGACCTCCTTGCAGAACCGAAGATGCTGCTGACTTACCACCTGATTGGCGTGCTAATACACGCCCCGCGGGTGTGCTGGGCCCCACATCTGACGCCCTAGTTCTCGTCTATACCTCTTTCAGCAACTTAGACAACTGAACACTCTCAGAGAACTAGTTCGGCATCTTCCTCAGCGCCTTCATGATGCAGGGCTTGGGTGCTGCCTTCGTAATCCATCAGAAACGTGATGAGATACAACAAACCTACCGCCCCGTGTTTCTCGGCAACACATTGAGATGATTGGCGCGCACATGCTGAAAAGCCAAGAGGAAACGAAGTCCCGGAAAGTTCGAGCAGATTAATCGCATAGTATGAAAGAGAAAAAAACGTAAACTTGAAGCCAACTTGAAGTTATGTGCTAGTTACTAACCTAGACTGGCACATGATGATGTGCCACATCATATGACTCGGAAATACTACTTAGACTAGCACGAATCAACAGGACTCGAGTCTCGACTACTGTACTTGGAGGCCCAACCGCGCAAGAGCGCTCCCACTCAACTCCCATTGAATCTTCAAATCTCAGTCACCGCGATCCTATTTGGGCAGTCGAGACTCGAGATAGTTTTGCGCTGTCCTTAGAGTCTTGACTGTCTCCAGCCTTTCGAAGGAGAAACTGGCTATATTTACTATCTAGAGCAGGGTCACGGTGATATCACGGTGAGCGTGTATAAGTTAACTTAGACGTGACGCATGCTGCCAGTGGCGAGCTCGGCTATAGGTGACCCTATCCTTACTATGGCCTTCAAAGCTTCACAACGCCTGGCGACTATCGAGACCTTATTCCTTCAGCACGTAAATATTGAACCGAAAAGCAGTCGTCATTCATCGAGTTTTAATTGGTTTAAACAAGTTGAATCAACGGTCGCACATCGGCTCAGGCCACATCGTGCACACGCGTCGTGACTCGGACGCACTTCGTTATCTCTCAGCGTTTAAGCACTAGATCTGTTGCTTGCGCACATTTTGCGCTTGGAAGACTCGTGCTGAGAGATAGATATGTACTCTTGTTGTCGGTAATATACCGGTAATGAACCCCAGTAGAAACTGCGTATGGTGTGAAACGACAGAATACGATTATTTAATGTTTGCACCGTATGCAATATGATGAGATAAGGCAGATAATGAAAAACACATGTTGATCGCATTGCATCGTCTCGTTTTGCATCGTATCAGCTTGAACACGCTTGTAACCTTGCTTTGTCTTGCATCGCATCGCTCGTAACTTTGCTTTTTGTCTCACTTTGCTCGCACCTTCGTACTACATTTTACAATTGCGAGTAATTCGCATGCAAAGCAATGCAAAGGTAATTAGTAACTACTACAGGCTCTCTATCACTGTTTCGGACTTACCGTTATTTACAGTGACACAGCGCACCTCAGTACACCTGGGGATCCGGGCCTTGTTGGCCCCGCTACAAAGCCTGTAGCTACTATCAGTGATCGACGTCGAGCAGCTCATCGTGAACTTGTAAAACAAGGCACTCTCCATCAGGACAATGTTCGCACAGGCCGACGCAAGCGTGCACGTGTAGAGCAAGATGAAGCAGCTGGTGGTGGTAGTCACAATGCACAGTCAGAGGCAGAGGAGAATGAGGCAACAGGGAGTACCAGTGCTACGCAGCTGGAGGGTGATGAACTCGAATTCGATATCGACGATAATTATTTCAACGGATGCCAGGACTCCCGTGACGAGGTAAGCTTTATACAAGTATACAATAACTTGACCTTTGAGTGTTTTCTACAGCCCGAGCCACCCATACGACAACCAGATCTCAGGCTGTCCCATACTCCTCCCCGACCACCATCTCCTCCTGACGCTGTTCGAAATGAGGGTTCGGGTAACCTGCCCCAACAAAATCTTGATCAACTTACTCAAATTATTGTTGATATTGACGCAATTGAACGTTTTGCTGTGCTTCCAAAGCAGAAAGATGCAATTGCGTTCATCCGGGCATTACAGCATGCTTCATTAGATGATCCGTGCGCTAAACTCAACGATGCAGCCTTACACCGTTTATGAGTTCCCCTTCAAGAACCACTTAAAATTGAAGACCCTGCTCTTCGACATGCTATCACAACATACTTCACACTTGAGCACTCGGCTAATGAAGCCTACGAACGGATTCGCAAGTCCGCTGCACGCTGTTTTGAGGGTGCCGCTGACGTCCCGAGTCACGCCCGCATTGAACGGCTTATTGCAGAATACACTGGAGTTGAATCAATAGAGCATGATATGTGTCCAGAGAGCTGTGTCGCCTTCACAGGACCTTTTGCAGAGCTCGAACACTGTCCAATCTGCGGCACAGAACGTTATGACCCCATCAAGCTGCGGGCGAGTGGAGGGCGGACTTATGTGGCTCGCCAGAAATTCATCACTATCCCCCTCGGCACGCAGCTTCAAGCTCTTTGGCCCGACCCCGAACATGCCCAGAAGATGTCTTATCTCTCTGACAAGACAGAGCATTTGATGAATGAACTACGCACCAACGGAGGTGTCTTCAATGAGATCGATGACTTCGTGATGGGTACGGACTATATACACGCCGTCCAACGTGGAGATATAACCAAGGACGATGTTGTGCTCATGATCTCGATGGACGGAGCTCAACTTTACGAGAGCAAACAGTCTGACTGCTGGATCTACATATGGATCGTAATGAACCATGCACCAGGAGACCGCTATAAGAAGAAGTACGTACTTCCGGGTGGCTTCATACCAGGACCCAACAAACCAAAAAATGTCGACTCCTTCCTCTTCCCTGGTATGCACCATCTTGCAGCATTGCAACGAGAAGGACTTCGCATCTGGGATGCTCAAATAGATCGGACGTTCCTCTCCTACTTATATCTGATTTATGTGACTGCGGACGGTCCAGGTTTGGTGTATTTCGACGGGATGGTTGGACATAGTGGTCGAAATGGTTGCCGACTCTATTGTGGTCTCATCGGGAGACGTAAAGGTATATTACAATTTGTATATGATTGATAGATATTCTAAGCATCTTCATAGGGACACATTACTACCCAGCTCTCTTGATTCCAAACGACTACCGAATTCCAGGCAGCAATCATCCTGATGTGAGCGTGTATGATCTGCCCAATGCGGCATCAGTGGAATATCCTGCAAACCTTCAGAAGCTCGTTGCCGCCCCCAACCGCACTCAATATCACAGGCTTCGAACAGAGACAGGTCTCACGAAACCCAGTCTCTTGCTAGGGCTTCTTCCTCGTTACACCCTCGGAATCCCCCACTGTCTCACACCTGACATCATGCATCTTGCTCAACTTCTAGCAGATCTTTTGCTGTCTCTATGGCGAGGTATTATAGACTACACCACTCCCGATCATCCGTCGACCTGGGAATGGGCCGTTTTTAGAGATGCCAACCTCTGGCAGGCACATGGACAATCTGTTGCGGATGCTGCACAACACCTCCCAAGCTCGTTTGATCGGAAACCTCGAAACCCTGCTCAGAAAATCAATACTGGATACAAAACATGGGAATTCCAGATGTATATCTTCGGTCTGGGGCCTGCACTTCTTTACAACATCATTCCTCGGCAGTATTGGCTCAATTATTGTCGACTCGTACGCAGTTTTCGCCTTATATGCCAGCATTCTATTTCTATTCAAGAGTTACAAGCAGCCCATGCATGTTTTATTCAGTGGGAGATCGATTTCGAGATACTCTACTATCAGCGCCGTGCTGAACGCCTCCACTTCATTCGTCCGTGCGTTCATCAAGTCACACATCTTGCCACCGAAACCCTTCAAAAAGGACCGCCCATATGCTACTCACAATGGACAATGGAGCGCACCATTGGAAACCTTGGCCAGGAGATTCGACAGCCGTCGAACCCATATGCAAATCTGTCAAGGGAGGGGGTGCGACGGTGTCAGGTTAACGCTCTCAAAGCTATGGTACCTGATCTTGTTGAGCCAAAGCAGGATCTCCCTCAGGGTGCCGTTGATTTAGGTGATGGGTATACTCTTCTTCGGAAACGTGATCCATACGATGTTCGACCTGAAGGTGGAGCTGCCCAAGCTATTCAGGAGTACCTTGGAGCTGATGTGAAAATTCGTCGCTGGGCTCATCTGCGCTTACCAAATGGGCAGACTGCGAGAACAGTGTGGAGAGAGACTCAGAAACCTGCTGAGAAGGTTCGCATTTCACGCAATGTCAAGGTATATCCTACATCTTAGTACTCATAAACTGTCAACTGACACGAAATATTCCAGCTTGTGTTAGATGGCGAGATTTGTCTTGCTGAAGTCCTTTACTTCACCCGTCTAGCTGTTGCAGATGGCTATGGTGAAGATGGAGAACAAAATTTCCGTTGGCAGGCTGTGGCACTCGTCTCAATGTATTCCCATCCAGACCGTGACCTTCTCGAGCTCTCCTTTCATGCTGTAAGTTCATGCAAACCTGTTGAGGATGATATTCGTGTTGTAGATGCGAAATCTATCACTGATGTCATTGGCATGGTGCCCCATCGACCCGAGCTACCATCTGGAGTGACCGAGGACAGATATTTTTTAGTTGAGAAGCCAGGACTTGACATCGCGACATTTGGAGTAACTTATGAGGGCCCTGCTGAAGCAGGTGATGATGACGAGGCTCAAGACAATGGAGATTAGGGCCAAACATGTACTTTAATACAATTTTTAAAACTTGAATCATTTGCGTAATTCCTCATCAAGAGACAACTGAAGTTGACGTTTAAGCTCCCGCACAGCCTGAAAGGACTTGTCTGTCCGAGAACGATCATAAAAGCGCGCCTCTTCCTCCTGTGTGAAGTACTTCCAATACATTGAGTCTGGAGGGGGCGGACTTGGTGTTGTGAACCACTTCCGGTCAAGTTTCGGAGTGATAGGTTTAGGTGTTGGTAATACCACTGTAAGTTGTTCGTGATCGTCTGATTCCGGTTCCGTAATGCTGTCGTCGCTGGTAAGAGTCTTTGAGGGCACTATATGTTGTATGGGATCATCCGATTCCGGTTCCGTAATGCTGTCGTCGCTGGTAAGAGTCTTTGAGGGCACTATATGTTGTATGGGATCGTCCGATTCCGGTTCCGTAATGCTGTCGTCGCTGGTAAGAGTCTTTGAGGGCACTATATGTTGTATGGGATCGTCCGATTCCGGTTCCGTGATGCTGTCGTCGCTGGGAAGAGTCTTTGAGGGCACTGTATGTTGTTCGTGATCATCTGATTCCGGTTCCGTGATGCTGTCGTCGCTGGGAAGAGTCTTTGAGGGCAAAAGTACTGTATGTTGTTCAGATTCGAGGAAGCTTTTAAATTCCAATTCAGCGTATATAGTACAGATAGTGCAGTCAAATGTTTTACTTACATATCATCAATCCAATCTCGTAGTAGTACCTCCTTTTGTGCGGCCACTGGTTTCGGCTCAGACTGAGTAAGAACATGCTGCCTAAGAAGTTGACAGGCAGGACTGTTGGTCCAGAATTCTTGATCCAGCATAATATTGTCAGATGGCGTCAAATGAGGACTACTAGTATTGGAGTGGCCACTGTCGGTCCAGTCCTCGCTGGATAAACTAAGTGAATGTGTCCATGATTTACTATCGGTTAATCTCACCTTCTGGGCTCTTTCTGAAGATAGCTATCAAGTTCAGAGTCTGATGGTAATTCCAAGAAAAATTGCACAACATCACTGGTAGGGAGGTCCATAAGAAAAGAGTAGGCTTAACTCAATTTGAGTACTTAGACAATTCGAAGTGATTCGGACATAGCCGAAAGGCACTACATTGGCGGTTACAACTTCATATGAGTGTCTGTTCATACCACCATCATGTCACTATTATCCCCACCCTCACCAGGACCTTTCTTGTCTTCATCTCTTTCTCTATCGGATCATTCAACCAATTTCTTGCAGCATTCAAAGGATTACCCACAACATAATCATGTAAGTGTTGTATTTCGTGCTTAATAGGCTCAGAATACATTAATAGGGGTGGATGTATGCGCACAAAGGGTGGGTATATGCACACGCCAAGTGCCAGCACTCTCTCTGGAACTCGAATTCAGCAACTTCAGGAACGGATCGCAGTATATGAATCGCAATGCATTAAGTTACAGTGTGAAATTGCAAGACTCACAGGAGAACGTGATACCATCAAGTACATCGACGACTCTTTTTTTTTTCAAATCATTTCATGTGATTTAATATACTGACAATCAGTTTAGACAATCATTTCATGCCCTTATTCAAGTTCTTAAATTACCAAAAGATACAGACCCTCTCGAGTTCAGTATTGGTGACATCATAGCAAGTGACTCACACCAATCCCGCCCCAACCGTGCTTCTCACCCGAAAATACGATTTTGGCGCCGATCTGACTATGATGCATGGCTCGATTCTGCATTAGTCTCTCGCATCAAGCGAGGCACTGCTCCATATCTCGAGGAAGAAGACGGTAATCACATCACAAATGCTACACTCAAGTCTATTCGCCGGACGTGTCGCACAGCATGGGCGGAGCTTGTTGTGAAGAAACTCGCACCACCAACATGGGCAAGGCTATGTGCTTCTGGTCAGTCCCTGATGCAGAGCGTCATGGAGAAGGAATTCCCATTGTTTCGGTTCAATGCGGATGGATGGAAGTTAACACTACTGTGTACAACTGACTATCCCAACTGGCGGAAGCGCCACCTCAATCAGGACGGGACCTGGAAGAACCCAGACAAGACTGCTGCCAAACGTGAGGCTATGGATGAGGACGACGATGACATGCACCCTGACACCAAGCCCGTCGTTCACAATGTTAAGAAGTCGAAGGGTAAGAAACGCGAACATAGTATGGATGACTCCAATGCTTCAGAACTCACCAACAAGCGTCAAAAAGGTCTGTGTTATTATTACTGCCATGCTCGTCTGACTCTTTGTAGTGTCAGTGACTCCTTTACCCGAACACCACCTTGGCTCTCCCATCAACATCTCCGACTCGAGTGCCTCCCCGTTGTCTCCTGATCATTCTCCCCCAGCGACTCCAATTGACACTGCATCCATTGTTGTCCATAGCAGCACTCGTACTAGCAACACAGATCTTCCTTCTCCCCTTAGCAACCACGACTGCAATCACAATCCTCTTGAAGGCCTCGGCAACAGTCCCGACAACCAACATGAGCCTGATCTGCCTCTGCCTATACTCCCTCCTTCTTCTCCACCTCGTCACGGTGCCTTTCTTCCTGGCATCCCACTCGATAATTCAAACAAGGAGAATGTCCCTGTTGTCCTCAAGAATCCACTGTAAGGTTTATTTTATCTATCAGTTTGTGTTACTAACCTGCTTGATAGCGCAAATATCTTTGGTGGGCCCAGCGGCATTCCCAAAGTCATCCCCACTCCAGCACTTCCTCCAATCGCAGACCCGAGCGAAGGTAGCCATGTGAAGAGTGGGCCAGTGACCACTGGTGGAGTCAACATCAAGAAGATGCGGCCAGGTTCTACGAAGAATGGAAGGTAAGTAGACCCATTATTTGTCGATACTTCACTAACATGTCAGCAGAAATCTGTGTGCACTACGGTGGCTCAAACAGACCAACAAAAACGGAACCACGGACGAATTCAAGCTCTATTGGACCACCCTGTCGACAGCTCAGCACGACGAATATCAAGCCGAGGCCGAGCGTCTCGACAGCACTGGTGCCTGGAAGAAGGCCTCCGATCATGCCGTCGTCAACGGCGCTCTTTACTAGCACCTGCATCATGGACCTACTACTCGCCAACCATACGCTACCTTCTTCAAGTTTCTCGCTACTCCCAGCTTTCTTTCTGGAATCTGGTGTTCCTGCTTCCTTATCATTCATGCCATAATGCCTGCCATCCTTTCTGCTGCTATATTTCCCCCTGCTTTCGTACTGTGGACCTGCTCCCGCTGTTGTATTGTTTCTGCATGCCCCCCGCACCTGCTTTTATGCCGCCGCGATACCTACTGCTAGTAATATCACACACTGTCGTAGCACGTCGTTTCTCGTCATATGAATCAATTCGTTCTACTGTACTACATGATATGGTGTGATAAGATTTTATCTGAAAATTGAACAGAAAACTTATGTCGTCAGAGGAGAGCGTGCCCCGGCATGCAGTATATATGACGTGCCCAGACAACGCATGTCGCCATCTGACTTTTGCCTAATGAAGAAAAAAAAACGGATGACGCCCGTTCTCGTCGTACCACGCCATACGCGGTTTCTACTGGGATTAATGAACGTTTGAACCATCGATTCACTTACATAATTGTCCGAAAATGTCTAAACTGAATATGGAACTTATAACTAACTACGTGTATTACATCATGTGATTTCCAGAGTGACAGAAAATGTCAGAAATGGACATAATTTTGTACACCGTGCTACATGTACACAATGCTGGGCCACGAGCACTGTCGATCCGTGTCTTGAAAATACACGAACCACCATTAACTGACGAGCATGTGCATGAGAAGACCCAAAAGAATATCTGATTGCACGGTTTTCCAGGCTCAGGAAAAACGACCATTTTGTTCACGATTGCGCCGGACAAAGCATTGCAAGGACTTCTTCTTCTGATAGCAATGTGGATACAACGTGTTATATCTGCACATTTTTAGCTGGCGCTTGTGCGTTACGCGCAGTTCGTGTTTGCAAGAACCACTGGGAGTTCAAGGTGATTCATTAAACATTAAAATGGTGTGATCTATACTACCTGCCACCAAGTTGCTGAACTATAACGCCTACTCGGCGCACGTGTGTCCATGCGGACAGCATGGCATCCGAGTCTCGACAAGGTTTGATATCTGTAAAGTACGGTTGTTCCTAGACGGCCCTGTGATAGGTCCAGTGCCGAACACATCAGGCCCAGACCGAGAAAGTCAGAAGGAGGACGAGGCTGAGATGAAGGAGATGAGGATGATAATTGCCAGGCGAAAAGATTGTCGGGTGAGTCAGAGCTTGTACCTTGAATTCAGCATAAAGCATTACACCTCATGAAAGATGAGTGCAGAGACCCTCGATAATGCCGCTGAGCCCTCTAAAGATTGGAGCTACAAGTGCCCCGAAATTCTTCGGGTCGAGAAGAGTCAGTTGCCACTTGGGATGGACGAGGGTTGACTGGTTTATCTTGGGTCCCGTGGTTGGATGCAATTATGGTGGATCAGGGCAGTCCCTTGGACAGATGTGCAGAGAGTGTATCAGCTGCCAGTGAGCTGTGTCGTTGGGTTCAGATTCCAGAACTTCAACCGTTCAAGTTGGAGGACCTAGTCACGTGAATTGTCAATGATGACACATCAAGCTGTGTTCTTTTTGCACACCTAAACGCAGCGTCGCAGCCGAACATCCGAAAGAGCTACTGCCACTAGCACACTAACTCAACATCTCATTTGTTTCATGCCACTTGAAAATTGAAAATATATCTTTCAGGGCAGGTTTTTTCACTGATGCCATGAAGTCATTCTCTGCATGCAGTTTGGAGCACCTTTCCTCACAGCTCAGTGACATGCTGTGCAGCTGTGGGGGCGCCGGGCTTCTTGCAAAGGTTGGCACAATGGCAATATCACTCCATTCGTAACTGATCTTTGACTCGGCATCTGAGTTACTTTGAACTTATCTTGAGTCTCCACCGAGTATTGTTCGAGGTCATGTCACTTAATGGACATGTGGCGAACTTTTCGATAAACTCCAAGTCTGCGGTAAGCTCTCAACCTGAACCACCTCCGTCGACGCAGCCTGGTTGGTCCAACAACCATGGTGTGTTTACTGTTCCGCTCATTTGTACTACTTGTAGTTAAGCTGCGCCGTTATACCAGAAACAGTGTTGTTTTGTGCTAGTTGAGTGCCAGTTTTCCTCAAGTTGAAAACGAGTTATCTTCTCAGACTCTACCTGACTTTGTGTCGGTCCACGAGGCAGATATCCTGTGGCGCAACAAGACACAAGGTGATGGCCCTTTCGCACTGGAATGTATTCCTACCCTTGCATTCCCGTCGGTCAAAAGCGAGATTATCGAAACCTGACATTATTAATGATCCTGCGTGTGGAGGTATACGACATTCTAAGAATAAGGAAGGTTTCGAGCAATCGAAGCTAGAACACAAATATACAGGTATGCGCATAGTCCGTGCATGCCTCACCGCGGAGGGCCATTGGGCATGTACATACTGCCATCGCTATAAATGTGAGAATTCCTCCTTTTGAATACTCATTATGCCATAAAGTTTGACACAAGCGCCAGTATTTTGCAGCCGAAGGGCAATCTAGAGAGCGCCTCTACAATGCTCAGGGCTACATCCCCATGTGTGCACGACTCGAAATATCGAAAACTCTAACGGCGGCTTCTAGGTTTGAGACATTAAATAGTTCCGAGTCAGTGCAAGTGCTTTACTGTCAATGCACATTGGCCAATTGTGACGTTAATTTCAGATGATCTATGTATCATGATCCGGGCTAGCGGCGCACCACTGCCCACCTGGAAGACGTCCCCTTTCTTCTGGTGAAGGGTTTGTCCATGCGTGTGTGATGTTGATTGACGCCTGAGCGGAAGCGAATAGACCCATCTTGTAACATCCGTGCTGTGCCGTACCCCCATGCGCGACCCACCTGGTAGATGGCGTTATAAATTTGAACGGATGCCTGGGCGAACATCAGCTGCCTGCTACCTCCGTTCTCGCTGAGCAATGGTTGCCACGCACCTCTTTTCATATTTTTGGCTTTTAGCTTCTATCTGGTCATGTCTGGCTGCAGCTCCCCCAAGGATGATCTCCAAGAGAGGTAACAGCTCATTCGTGAGCTCTAGCGAAGATGGATTTTCTGTCAACGGAAGGTAAGAATGATTCCTTTATCAGCATATGGTGTACAAACACATCGCACCATAGCTCACTTAGATTCGTCGGGACCAACTTGTACTGGCTGCCGACGTTGGAATCGAACGATGACATCTGGAATGTGCTGAAGAACATTTCTGATACCGGTATCAAGGTCATCAGGCTTTGGGCATTTAACGGTTCGTTCATCGTCTGTCTACCGAGGTTCGCGATTTTAATGTCTTGATTGACAGACGTGGAAATCATTCCGGAGAGTGGAACGTGGTTTCAGTTGGTACAGAACGGCACTACTACAATCAACGACGGACCAACTGGACTGCAGAAACTTGATACAGTGGTTCAAATGGCAGAACAACAAGGGCTATATGTTATCATGTCACTAACGAATAACTGGAATCCGGTACCTGACACAACATCATCTGGCATTGCATCACGCAATGTGCTTGCTGTTCCGCGTAACACTCTTTCAAACGACTATGGTAAGCCAATACTGCACTTGGTGTTCGATCAGACCTTGGACCAATCGACGTTTTTACAGGCGGTATGGATCTATATGTCCGCCAGTTCGGACTTCAGGATCACGATGATTTCTACACGGACGACAATATCTTGACTGCCTTCCAGAATTACACCAAGCAGATCGTATTACGCTATCTCAACAGCCCTGCTGTGTTCAGTTGGGAGCTTGCAAATGACGCTAGGTAATTTCCCTGTGTATCTACTGCCTTGGAACATGTCCCTTATCATGTGTCAGATGCAACTCGACCCTGCCCACTAGTCCAACGTGTACCACACAAACCGTCACAAAGTGGCACGCAATGATGGCTGAATTCATCGCGTCCATTGATGCCAACCACATCGTCTCCGCTGGGTAAGTATCACACGGTGTCGCTTCAGGGTTGTAGTTCTCAATTTTTCGCAGAACATCTGGATTCCAATGCATAGATTGTCCGAAGTTGTACCCCATTGCACCAAGAGCTTCGCCTACGCCTACGCCTACGCCTACGCCTTCGCCCTCTCCCGCACCTGGAAAGAAGCGCAGCAGAGTCATCCCTTTGGCACGAGAGCAGATCATAAGGCAGCGTGCTGAGTCAAGACGCCAAAACAGGGCAGCCGCTGAGGATCACTGGGTATCTACAGGTGCTTTGGTCGATGTCATCTAATCGCAATGTTTCTCATTATTTTTCAGTAACGCGAGAAGTTTCCAGCTCGATCGGCCCCACAACGGATGGTTCATATGGTGTCGACAGCCAGGACATCCTTAACATCCCCAATATTGGCTTCGGTTCCTTCCAAGTGTTTCCCGACCAGAACACGTACGGTCCCGATGACCCAAACCTTGACCCCGTCCAAAACAAGATCAACTCGAGTCTTGCGTGGATCCAGCAATCAGCTCAGTTTGCTGCCGTGTAAGTTGAAGTCTGGCTCAGCCAATGGCTAAACTTACATTCCTTTCAGCGTCGGAAAGCCTCTTGTCCTCAACGGATTTGGTCTAGTCACACAATCCAATTTGAACGACTACGTCCCGTTCAACATGACTTGTGCTCCTTACGCATCTAGTAAAGGTAATATTGTCGTAGTTCAGCGGTTGACAACCATGTACTCATGTTCCTATCCCCGCAGTGGTTATGGGTGTCACCGCGGCAGTTATGGATGCCACCACGGCGACAAATTTTGCCAGTGACACGCAACAACAACAGGGTTACAGCTCGTTTTTGCAGAGTGCGTAAATACATAAGTGACAATGTCCGATCATGCTAAACTTTATTGCAGTGGGCAACAGCGCTGGATTGGGAGGCACAATGCAATACCAGGTCAATACTTCCCTTCCTTATGATGTATTTGTTTGACGCCCGTTGTAGTATGGCTCGACGGGTATTACTCAGACAAGCACTACTACCCAGTTAGACAAAACCAACCGCACAGCGGCAGCAACGGGGGATTCACCTAACGATGGCTACTCCATGTACGCACTACATTATGACATCAATAGATACCTAGCTCACTCAACCTCATAGTGCTAATAACACAGCCATTCAACAAATCCTGCAGCAGGGCGCGCTAGCGATGACTGTAGGTTCGTGAGGACTATTGATTCTTGTTTGCTGTTTTTCCTTTTGTGTATCGGTTCCTTTGCTCCAGAGACAATGTCTGTTTTCATACCACAGCCCTCCGTGCAGTATTACCAGGACCCTCAGATTAGCCTATGCTTGTTTTCTTTCTGTTTTCTTTTTTTCGTCACTTTGCATTTTGGTTCAGACTTTGGTTCTCACTTGAAGTTTTCTCCTCGTACTTTGTTGCACAATTTACATTGTCGATGTTCTTGTTCAAATGGGTCAATTGCACTGACTCCCTGACTGCTCTCCTCTGGCATCTTCGCCATGTCCAAGCAAAGTTGGCAGCGAGGCAACATTTCAATGGCGTCTAGTAAATAGGGGAATCGCTTTCACAATTTTCCGATATCACTCCTCTCTCTCTTTGGACGCTTCGGATCCCAACAAGCTGTAGTGACGTGAACAGTGTAGAGCTCACTCTCAGGCCGTGCCGGCGCTACCATTCGCTCAAAGCACCGGTGGTACTTCTTGTAATATTTTTAAGTAACACTTCATAAACTGGAAACGGCACGATCCTAGCCATCAAGCACTATCCCAAAAGGTGTCTGATTCAGAACACTGTCAAGAACCTCGCAGAAAAGTAGATTCGTGACCTCGACCTGCCACTGGACGCTGAGGCTCGCGCCCCAACATTCTGGTAAGGAAAGGCAATTATTATGACATTATTAGGTGCAACAGATCTAGTAATTCGATCACTATAAACAATATCAAGGGGCCGCACTCTTTGTTAGAGGTTTCTAAACCACAGTAACTAATCTCTTGCTAATTTTCCTTCCCCCTTCGTCAGCTACATCTTCAAAGCGAACGGTGATGTCCTCGCTATTGTCTGCTTGGTTTCTATCACCTTCGCGAAGCTGTGATTCAAGTCTTCCGCCGGATGCCGCGATGACGAGATGAATGGGATCAGAAAAGTCGAAAGATGGATCGGAGGCATGAATTTTTCCTTGGATGAGGCTGTACCCGGCAGCTAATACGGTGGTGCCCCAGATCATGGTGATCACCACAAGCAGAAGGACATACGTGTGGGCTTGGCTTCGCCAGCCGTACGTCATGATATACATCGTGCCGCTCGTCGACCTCGTCATACTCGACGGAACTCCCGAAGCAGAGTATCCGGAGCGAAGTTGCTAGATGCAGTGTTCAATAATATCCACGGAACACATGAAGGTCGCTTACAGTGGAGGCGAACTCTGTAATACCGCGCCAGTAATCTTCCTGCAAAGTAATCAGTCATCGTGATATCAGAAGAAGCGAAAACAATCACCAGTTCGCTGCGCATGACTGATACATTGCCGGTACCGTACGCGGTCAAAAAGTCACCAATTGTATTCGTTGTCATGGCTTGGTTTGACCCCGATTGATAAGCCATCACGGTTGCGATGTACTGAGACAAAGGAAAATTCGGACTGCTCGTTGATGTATCAATCCGATCGACAGATATGATGCCTCCATTATAAGTGACGTTGACTGTGGTCAGATAGGGAACGACTTCGCAAATGGTCGTTGGCAGAAAGTTATACTTGTACAAGCCGGACATAAAAATATCTGCAAAGAGTTTACTTGCAAGACACCGAGGAATATAACAAAAGCCGTACCAAATTTATATGGGGTAAATGTCGTCGAGTTTGGGCTGGGACATACAACAACGGGGAGAAATCCCTCGGTTGCATTGTCCATCTGACCGCTTAGGTCGCCAGCAGTGAAGAAGAGCTGTGAATTTGAATCTGGAGCTAATCAGCTGTGAACGAGTTCATGGCAGAGATGAACGTACTTCCGGAACAATTCACCACGGCTTCCCACGTGAAGAACGTGTTAGTCGGTCCTAGCGTCTGTATTGGGTCGACAGTAAATGTATTTTGACTGCGGTCGATCGGCTGACATGAAACATTTGCTGTGACACCCTGCTGCGTAACAGTATAGTTCTTCGCGATGCCTTGAGTACCTGCATCGCGTCCGAGGTGTCCCCAGTCAAAAGTGGTATTAACCGGTACCCGTCCCCCAGAAAACGCTAGGCCAACGTTAGAACCCGGCGGGTTTGATGATCCAGAGTACTCCTCTATCGCAGGAAGAATTCCACCTTTGGAATTTCAAGTAAGCCTATCATCTTTAGGTGCCGAAGTACTCACCAGTCGACTGATTGTATGAAACTCCGTTGAAGCTGAATATGCTACTCGTTTGCACACCTCCTTGAATGTCAACCGCAGAAATACCACTGAGGAGAGTCAAGACATCGATGGTTTCAAACGCAGGTGCTTGTACTAGAACGGTTCCCCTTCAGCACCCCAACTATTGCTGGCCATTGAAATTGAAAAAGTGACATACCAGTGTTCGCTTGCACGGCATTAATATCCGTACTCAACTGGTTTACGAACGCAGCAGATCCCAAGTCTAGTTCCGTTCCGAATGTCGTCACAGGCCATTGGACAAGGGTGGGTAGGAGCAAAGTGCTCCAACTGTACAAACCAGCATCAAACATATCCCCGCTGGATTCATTGAGAATAGTGCAGACCTCGTGTTCAGAAATGTGATCACCGCATAAACGGCCAACGTGAGGGCCGACAGCTTGAGAGATCTCCATCGTAATACCCAGGTCGGTCTGCTCAGTGCTATTGCAGTGCGAAGCTTGAACAGTGTCATCGGCCCTGAGAGGTGATGCCGAAGCGCTTCTTTGACGGCAAATGTGAAGAACCTGTGCAATAACAGAAAGGTAGGATTTCGAACTGGATGTGTAGAGGAAGACGCACATCGAAGTAATGATGGACAAGGTAGTTGAGATCAGCGTAACTATCAAGGTCAGCACGGTCGGGTACTCTATGATGAGATGAACGATATGATCAGGTAGTGCGAGAACATCTGCGAACAAGATTCCTCCGGTGAAGCCCCATGCAAAACCCATGATGACAGTCTGGCCGAAGATAGTGACGAGGAGCAGAGTAGTGGCACTCAAGCGCTGCGAAAAAGCTTAATCAACGAGGCCCTGGAGAGCTATGGAGGTTGGCTTACAATTTTGACAAAGTCTGCGAAGTACATTTCGAGGGTAGAAGCGCGGAATGGAGGTAAGGGCGTTTATCCACCATCTTAAGTATTGGTGCCTGCAGGGCGCTATTAACACGGTGCATGTGTACCATGGAAGACGAGAAGCGAACAAGCAAATTAGGTCTAGGTACGCTGCTGTCACCTGCTATGGTGACCTGTATGGGGAGGGGTTAAAGTAAAGAAGCGTCGGACTTCCTTGGAAGTGTTTGGTGCGCTAGTACATGGCCCGCGGGTGTGCTGGGCCTGGGTGCCGCCTTCGTAATCCGTCGAAATATGATGAGGTACGACAAACGTTGGGATGATTTGGCGCGCACATGCTGAAAAACAAAAAGGGATTTGAAATAAAGTTCAACGTTGAAAAGTGACGTGGTCAAGGAAAGAAGAGGAAGAAAACGTAAAGGTGGGACTACAATTAGACTGGCGCTGCGCAGCCCTCATGCGCATCCATGTGGTGTTATACCTGCACATTTATTATTCACGCGTTCTGCGACGTGCACACTGCGCGTTGCCCAAAATTCGTGTAGGGCTGCTCAATTCTAAAACTATCCGTCGGAGCAACTTACGACATTAATTACCAACGCTTATAGCTCCTTATTTGGAACCGGATGCCGGCCGTTAGCTGATGTCAATTCAACGCGTCGTTGAACGTTTTGCAACAGTCCTTGCTTCAAGAATCTAGAAAATTCACTTGGCCACTTTTATTTATTATTGGAGCGATACCAGAGGCGCTTACGGTAAGTCGTTGACCTTGTGGGGATTGTGCGGGCCAGTACAAATGTGACGACACTGTGCTTGTGCGTATAGAGGTATACAACATTAATGCTAAGAATAAGGAATCACACAAGGATACAAGTATGCGTGGAGGGCTGTTTGCAGGCGCGTCGTTTTATTCGTTCAATTAGGAAACTTACATAATATTTGACGCTTCTCTACGATCGCTCCCATGTTCACACCTCTGGAGCGGAATTGAAGACATCGCTACGCTGAGCCCTCCTATAATGTTTGCTTTGGAGAGGATGAAATTGGCCACGAAAATACGATCTAATAACTGCGATTTACAACCAAGGACTCCACGGACTTATATGTGTTGAAGACGTGCGTAGTAAGTTGTAACTGTATTATGAATGCCCTCAACAGCTTCGTGAGTCGCAGTCTGTTTCTCCTAGTCTCATATGCAAAGATTCACATCGAGTCACTCATTTATCGCGAATTCAATGCAGACTTATGGAACTCGATTGCAGTCCCTAGACTCTTGTTGAGTCCTCAGGGATCGAGTATCGAAGAGCTCCTTGACTGAGACACCCGTTGTGACACCCTGGTGCACATGCGTCCAATATCATCCTCTGAAACCTATCGTGCCGAACCGCTCATCTTAGCTCCTACTCCTCAATTTCATCCTCCGTTCGCTTACTCTTGCCCGGCTCCAGCTGTTTGTTCATGCCTCATAGCTCACATCATCCTTACACGCATCATTTTCACGGTGCTCTCGTTCTGACCGCCTTCGTGGATATCGCGATTACATGTTGTACTGTATAGCAATGAACTACAGATTTCGTCCCACCCTATTTTTAGCCCGCTTTGATTGTACTAGGTGCAACGGGAACTGGAACGACCACAGATGACCGCAACAAAGATGTCCTTTTGTTCAGCTTCTCAGTCCGCCATGAGAAAGCACCGATGGTATGCATCACTTTTACGCAATCCATGGCTTGCGCGCAACTGCATCTCTGTTGGAATCGCATGCCTTGTCTATCGTTACATGCTCTTACAAACTAGCACGAACATCATGAGTGCCACACAGTCAGCTCAACTTGTTCGCTCCTAAACTGGAACTAGGTGCTGGGTATAGAATTGAATACGAAGTATGATCCACTGTACATTCTGTCACATCTAAATTATATATCCATAATTGATCCATTGCTGCGATCATCATCGGTACTAAGGTCTGCAAGTGTAAATTTGAGTAAGTGCGAGGAAGGGAAAGGGCTTTGAAGAGACTCACCCCTCTCGGCATTTTTGCCAGTGTTGTCCATGTGCCATGCGGCTCAAATCAAGCTCAGGACCTCCCCTGGGTATCACTAATGCAGTCGGAGGGCTATATAATGCGTGTCGAGAAGCGGGTGGTACCCAGAATAACAGCCGGTGTTTGGGTCCTACTATCCATCCACTGTCATGATTCAGTGAACAATGGGTTGAACTGCGGTCGTCATGGGATGCTCCCTCTGTAAACTCAGAAGCATTGCACAGCGCATGGATGGAGTTGGGCGAGAAGCGAATTAAGTGATTGTTCGAAGTGTTCAATGTCATGGTAGCGGCAGGCTCAATCGTGTGATGTTCATCTGAGAATTGGGAAGGATCTGACAGAGAGCACTGTTGCGACGGCTGCCACATTACTGCATCCCACAGCCGAACAGTGTTATCCCAAGAACCAGTGACGATGCGAGTGCCGTCCGGCGAGAACGAGACCGAGTTTACTGAATCAGTGTGCCCCCACAAGGGCTCACCGACTGGCTCCCCCGTCCCTGCATCCCACAGCCGAACAGTCTCATCCTTTGAACCAGTGACGATGCGAGTGCCGTCCGGCGAGAACGAGACCGAGTTTACTGAATGAGTGTGCCCCCGCAAGGGCTCACCGACTGGCTCCCCCGTCCCTGCATCCCACAGCCGAACAGTGTGATCCCAAGAACCAGTGACGATGCGAGTGCCGTCCGGCGAGAATGAGACCGAGTTTACTGGATCGGTGTGCCCCCGCAAGGGCTCACCGACTGGCTCCCCCGTCCCTGCATCCCACAGCCAAACAGTGTGATCCCAAGAACCAGTGACGATGCGAGTGCCGTCCGGCGAGAACGAGACCGAGGTTACTAAATCAGTGTGCCCCCGCAAGGGCTCACCGATTGGCTCCCCCGTCCGTGCATCCCACAGCCGAACAGTCTTATCCAAAGAACCAGTGACGATGCGAGTGCCGTCCGGCGAGAACGAGACCGAGTTTACTGAATCAGTGTGCCCCCGCAAGGGCTCGCCGACTGGCTCCCCCGTCCGTGCATCCCACAGCCGAACAGTCCTATCCTCCGAACCAGTGACGATGCGAGTGCCGTCCGGCGAGAACGAGACCGAGTTTACTGAATCAGTGTGCCCCCGCAAGGGCTCGCCGACTGGCTCCCCCGTCCGTGCATCCCACAGCCGAACAGTCTTATCCAAAGAACCAGTGACGATGCGAGTGCCGTCCGGCGAGAACGAGACCGAGTTTACTGAATCAGTGTGCCCCCGCAAGGGCTCGCCGACTGGCTCCCCCGTCCGTGCATCCCACAGCCGAACAGTCCTATCCTCCGAACCAGTGACGATGCGAGTGCCGTCCGGCGAGAACGAGACCGAGTTTACTGAATCAGTGTGCCCCCGCAAGGGCTCGCCGACTGGCTCCCCCGTCCCTGCATCCCACAGCCGAACAGTCATATCCTTTGAACCAGTGACGATGCGAGTGCCGTCCGGCGAGAACGAGACCGAGTTTACTGAATCAGTGTGCCCCCGCAAGGGCTCACCGACTGACTCCCCCGTCCCTGCATCCCACAGCCGAACAGTCATATCCTCCGAACCAGTGACGATGCGAGTGCCGTCCGGCGAGAACGAGACCGAGTTTACTGAATCAGTGTGCCCCCGCAAGGGCTCGCCGACTGGCTCCCCCGTCCGTGCATCCCACAGCCGAACAGTCCTATCCTCCGAACCAGTGACGATGCGAGTGCCGTCCGGCGAGAACGAGACCGAGTTTACTGAAGAAGTGTGCCCCTGCAAGGGCTCACCAACTAGCTCCCCCGTCCCTGCATCCCACAACCGAACAGTGCTATCCCAAGAACCAGTGACGATGCGAGTGCCGTCCGGCGAGAACGAGACCGAGTTTACTGAATCAGTGTGCCCCCGCAAGGGTTCACCGACTGGCTCCCCCGTCCCTGCATCCCACAGCCGAACAGTCTCATCCCAAGAACCAGTGACGATGCGAGTGCCGTCCGGCGAGAACGAGACCGAGTTTACTGAATCAGTGTGCCCCCGCAAGGGCTCACTGACTGGCTCCCCCGTCCCTGCATCCCACAGCCGAACAGTGTGATCCCAAGAACCAGTGACGATGCGAGTGCCGTCCGGCGAGAACGAGACTGAGTTTACTGAATCAGTGTGTCCCCTTAGCACGGTCTGAACAGCTGGCCAATTCATATGACGTCCAGTTGCCACACGAAGAGTATTTGGAAACCGCGCAGAAAACTTTCTCGATAGCGGAGAGTTGGCAGGCAGGAATGGGAGTGCTGATACATACAGATGTGGCGTGCTGTGTAAAATCGAGCCACCGAAGACTTGGATGAACCTCTGTACGTCCATTGCAGTGGACGAGACATCTTTAAATTTGGGATGGCCCTGTGGTTGCGCATGAGCGCTTTATCTGACACACAGTAGCAGTGTGCTCACCTTCAGCCACTGGGCAATGGGCGAAAGGGCAAGACTTGCACCACTGACCGCATTGACCAGGGCGAGTGACTCGAGCCAGAAAAACAGCCGCTCGTGATCGAAGAACAATTTCACTTCTTTCGCAAGCTCCTTGTCGAAGGATGTGGTTCGTACGTGCGACGTCCAAAATCGAGAGGAATATGATAGATGTGGGGGGATGTATTTTTGCACGCGTTCTTGCAGCCCGGGATCTTCACTATTAGGTAGATACGACGACTTTAAATTGCAGATATTGAAGCGAAGACCGTGTTCCATCACTCGAAGTGATGCGAATGCAAGGTTGCGTTGCGCCTTTGACAGGTCGATGAAAAACTCTCCACTGGATCGTTCGTCCGTCAAGAAATCATGGAAAGATGCGTGAAGGGGTCGGATTGGAGAATCTGTGCTGGTGGTGCCGCTGAGGAGGGAGCCCATCTTTTTTACTACAAGCTCCACGTCGAAATGGTTCTCTTGCGTTGTGAAATGGCGTCTCATGGCGTTCAAGGAAGCTAAAGGAAGGGGTTCAGCTGTGACTAGTATTTGTTCCATTACTGAGCGAAATCTCGCTAATGCAGTCAAATGCAGTTCCTGTGAATGCAGAGATGTATCCCCGGGCATGATATCGTTTAAAATGAGACGATACATGTTGTGCAACAGCGGGCTCTTCTTAGCAGGATCGCGTGACACCACAGCATTGTAGCAATTAATTGGAGATAGCCCCATACCGGACTCTTTGATGTATTCGCAAGCGAGACGCGCCCACTCGAAAAGTCCATCAGCTTTCTCAGCGAGGGCTGCGAACTGTCTGTCCTGGAAATCCAGCCCTTCCAACTCATTGGATACGTAAGCACGGATGTCGCGCTCTGCATCTGCTCGTGGAATATCATCCATTGACATCTGTTGAATATGCTGAACACCACGAAACTTGTCTTTGATGTCATCGAGCGGGCGAGAGGTAACGATGAAGCGGAAGTTGCCAGGGAGGTCTGTGATTTTGGGAACAGCGGGGTTGTGATGCTTGCCAGCTAGAATCCGGAGGAGGTCTCTTCGTGCCTCTACTCCACCGCTTTCGTCCAGTGCATCGATCACGATCACGATGGGCTCCCCAGTTGACCCAGATGACTTCTCCAGTGGTTCAACAAGAAGCTTCTGCCACTGCTGGATGATATCCGCTGTCTTCTTTAACGAACTCGCGGCCTGGACTGTATCAGCCAATGCCTGCCTCATCTCCGGATCACGGTCAGCCAAGTCGCGCGCGACCGTAGAAAAGATCTTTTCATGGCGACGGTCTGCTTCTCGCTGGCGGTCAAAACAGTAACACGAAACAAGCCCTCCCACGTCGTTGACCCACTTAGCAATGGTGTGGGCGATGGCCGATTTGCCCTTGCCTGCAGGGCCAGATAACCACAGCACGCGTTGAGCATTGTCCCCAGTGTTGTTGACCCATTCCATGATGTCGGAAAGGATTTCCGTGCGGGTCCCTTGAAGGCATTCTTTTCGGGTATCTAGTCCCGCGTTATCTGCATAGGTTATACTGCTGAGGTCCAATATTTCTTTTGAAAAAGTATGAATATCAAGTCACGAGGACGTCCGAACCCTTACCTATACGGTGGGTGTGTATGGCTATGTCGTTTACCTGTGTGCTTGTGCCGTGGATGCCTATGGATACGTGGCGAGCACCCTGGTCCCGGAAGTTTTGCATGAGCCTCTCGAACACGTCATTGTACTTTTTGATCGTATCGTCCGTTTCCGAGAGGACATCCTTTCCAAGTCTGCTCCCTGTGATAATGGCGTAAGCTCGAGACGGTACAGAGCGCAACAGCTTGTTAAGACTCACAAAAGTTCTTGGTCTCAGAATAATTTTTGATAAAATGGGCGCATTCACGGGTCTGCAGAGAAATCTTTCCAAGGATAGCATGCATCAACGAGATTTGGCCAAGTATCTCGTCTTGCGTTATGAAGCTGTAAACTTCACCTAACTTCTTGAGAAGTTCGCGTACCGCTTTGTCGCGATTCACTTGTGCTAGAATAATCTGTACGAATGATTGTTGAGTAACAGTGGGAGATAAGGAGAGAGAAAATGAAAACACACTTTTGCTGCACAAGACAACACGCGCAGTGCCATCTTTGCATATGGATGTACCTGTGGAACAGCCTGAGAATTAGTTCAATTCCGATCGAGAGGAGGGCCCATACATCTGCGATCTTCCCAATAACATCGTCGAATATTTTGAGGGGTTTAAGATAAGTGTCTTCAGAGTTTCTTAAGCTGTTCACACCGCCCTTAACCTTCTGCAGAAACCGACCGACTCTGCCACGGGGTCGGTGCTAGATGAAGGATTCATCGATATCAGTGTTTGAAGTGGAGTGAATTAAGTGACCCTCAAAAACCACGTACCGAACTTTCACGAGCTGTTCCTTCGCTAGATGTGTGGGTTTGTTGAGTCGAAACCTTCGACGATTTGCCTTTGCTCCGAGTCATTGTGAATAGTTGTTGAAGCGAAGTAAGATTATCGATCGATACCTCAAGAGTCCCACGTGTAAAACAACAGGCTATTAACGCCTCGAGGCAATGTTTGTTGCAGTGCTGTATGGGCGCCAAGCGATAAGCATTTGAATTTCGACCGCATTCCTCTGACTCTGAGGCACCTCACATAGTTTGCAACTTTGCATGACTTCATTTACATAATTGCACATGTACACACTACCGTCGCCATAAATATAACGCTATTAGCCGACCGTCGATCCCCATTGGTATCACGATGTGCGAATCCAAGCCGTGTGTTCAATGCCATAAGATTTACAGATGCGTATGCCCTTGATCGTAAACTAAACCCCATTTCCCGCTCGTCACGCCCTCTCTTTCCCCCGCCTCCCTCTTAACACATCCATCAACGCACTCGCCGCCGAGCTCTCTCTACCACCCTTCCCAACCTTATCCCCCCGAGAAGGCGGACGTACATTTTGATCATCCCGCGAGGACAACAAAGAAGAGTGCATGCTCCCCTCCCTCTCACTCCCACTTTCTCCATTCCTTCCTCTCGTTCGCGAACCAAGCACAAGCGAAAATCGCCTCCCCCACCTACCATGCGAATTCCCAGCAGGAGCAGAGCGCGCTACGACAGGCACCGTCTGCACCGCTACCGCAGGTAACGAGAACCGTTTCTTCTTCCTGGCTGTATCTTCTCTCTTTTCATGTGCATATCTGGGTATGGGCTCGCGTTCGCAGGGTTGTCTTGGGTGTATCTCGTCGTGATCTTCCTCTTCTTGGACTCCATCATGAATCTCCCTCCCTTCGCTGTGGTGTACATCCCTTCCCATATGCACGTCGTGCACCTCCCCATGGTACCTCCGATCATCAATCCTCGACGCCCGTTCCTCAGCCACAGCACCCAAAGAAGTCGCCACAGAACTAGCCATGCTCCCACCCCTCGCATGAACCTCAAAATCATCCAATATGTCGTGGTAGCTCCGTGGGCGCGGGCGCGTGGAATGGCGGATGCGGATAGGGCGAGATATAGGAGCGCGGAGGGTTGGTGGGATTTCTTGCCGTTGGGAATCTGGGTCTAAAGTGGGGATGGCGTAAGAGTCCCGATCATGCACGCGCACAGTCGGCGAGTCTGTGTCTTCGTCTTCGTATATATCGTCTTGGGCCGTAAATCGGGATGAAGAAGGAGAGAGCGTAGTAGGAGACAACGGGGGGGAATCGCCATCAGCTAATGAGATCCGCGGGAGATTACGGGCAGGACTAGGTGTGAACCCGCGCTTGCTCGGACTTGCGCTAAGCTCGCTTTTGGACGGTCCTGGACTTGCGTTTCTTCCGGATGCATGACCAGCATGCAACGGATTGGCACTCATACCAACACTTTCCTCCAACCCTTGCTTACTCGCACTAGAACTCAATCTCCTCCTCGACGGATTCGCACCCAACGCAATCCGACCCCTACTAGGGCTCAACGTCATCGCCATCAACGCATGGGCACCACTACTCCCTTCAGTGGAAATAGGCGTAGAGAGCCAGGCTGGAATACCGAAAAGGGTTGGGGATGGACCGGTGTGGTGTGAAGACGGATTTGCTGATAGGGTGGATGGAGTGCTAGAACCACCGGTGATGGAACAGACGAGAGGAAAGGCAGCTTCGTAGCACTCGTTGCATGCGCGTGCAGGTTTCGCTTTGGTATTTTTGCCAGACGGGGATTGGGAGGATGGGTCGGTGATGTAGAATGTCTGGATTTGGAGTGTTAGTGAGAAGTTGAGAGAACCAAAGGATCAACAGTAGCGAGAAAAGCGAACGAACGACAGAGAACGGTGAGATACTACTGAATGAAATGTAAGACTTACCCGTCCGGAACAATCAGCACACACAACCCTTCCACAAAGCCTACAATGATGCCGTCTTCTCCACATCCCTTCACCACCCCCAGCTCTTCCTTCTCCCCCACCACCCCCACCTTCCCGTGCACTTCCCTCGCCGCCCTCACCTAATTCTTCTTCGTCCGTGCCCTTTCCCCCTTGATCTTGAGTCGCACTCCTCCCCCACTCAAACGAGGGAAACGACGGCAAAGAGAAAGACATAGACATCGGTAGAGGCATTGTAAACCTCACAAACCCAAACGGGCGTGCACACCGCATACATGCCTCTGTCTTCGCATCTGGGACCCAGACCGGGGGTAGGAAGGGCAGGGGTGCACGTTGGGGTCGGGCGGAGGGAGGGAGCCCTTCTACGTGATTTGGAGTTGTTACATTTGGTGCCTGCTGAGATGCTGAATCGGGGAGCTTCTGCTGTCCGGTGTCCGGTGTAGGCTCTTCGGGTTCTTGGATCTGAGACACACGTTCATCCCTCTCCTCAGGTTCATATGCCTCCGCCCACAGCACCCCACGCATCCTAACACCTCGGAGCGCAACTGACGGATCGCGTGCCAGGAGCGCAGATCGGGCCTGGCGCAAAAGATGGAGAAAGGTATGTAGAGTAGTATCGTTCGATGTCGAGGTTAAGGGAGTTATACGACGAGTGGTCAATGCAGATTCCGAAGCAGAGGACGAAAGACGCTTCGGCGACGGGGACTGCGACGGGACCGCATATACCGCGAACGAGCCTCCAGGGCTCAACACCTCCATTCGGGGCGGGTGATGCGACGGATCGAGCACTGCCTCGATATCGACGAGGGAGAGGTGGTTCTTGTACGTGTATGTATGCCGCTCGTCGCTAGCAGTAGCATCTGCGGCGAGAGTGAACCAGTGGGAATCACGCAGAGTGGACGGCTCGAAGTCTAGCCATACCAATATATCGTCGAATAGTAGAAATTCGCATATACGATCTCGCCTGCCTCTTCCTATTGCTGGGCCTTCTATGGCTACACCGCCAGAGTCTATCACGAGAGGAGTGCGGAAGATTAAGGTGCGGCCTGGCTGGACGAAGTGTAGGGTAGGCGGGAGGCCGAGGGTAGCGCGTTGTAATGAGAGGAGCGCGAGTGTGTGCGCGTGCGCGTTAAGAGATGCATTGAGAGATGATGTCACTGGTGGTCATTTAATTTAGGGGCACGGACAAATAAGCAAGACTTGCCTTTCTCAACAAGGGTAAGGACCTTCCCCAGTCTATCCCATTCTCCCTCTCCTTCCTTTTCTCTCCTTTCTACATTTATCAATTCCCTGAGCAATAATACATACCTCGGGCACCTTTGTACGATGCTCAAGAGCCAATCCGTAAGTTTCAGGTGCCCGCAGCGTGGATCGCGCTCTTGGGTTCGTAGGAATATGGCAAATGGCGCGGGTGGACGGGCAAGGAAGGATATAGAACATGGGAATGCAGTTATAAATGGGGTGTAAAGAGAGAGGTAAGGAAAATGCGAAAGGAGAAGTGCTGAAAGGGGTGCTGGGTTAGGACTTGGAGGCGGGTGTGGGACATCAAGGTGAGACACAGAGGGATACAGCAGCGCAGTTAGTGCACTGAAAAATGCATGATGAAAGTTCCAAATGTCGATAAAATTTGAGAAAATGGTATTCAATTCCGTGCGTGTAAGAAGCGGACGGGGAGTTTCGAGCGACGCTATGATTGGTGTCAAAAAGTGCTGCGCAAAAGATCAGTTCACTTCAAATCTAGGACCATTATTACTCACATCATGCACGAGATCCAGTCCCTGCACATAACTTCTTTCTGTATCCCAAAACTCTCTAATTACCTTTGTTCGTTTTGCCTCTCGTGCTATATCTGCTGGTGTGTTAGGTGTCCTGGAATGTTTGCGGTTAAGTGAACGACGTTTAGGGCGCCTGACGACTGGCTCCTCGGGCAGAGAATCGAATGATGCAAAACTGGCGACAGATTGACGGTGTTGGGCGGATAAGAGGCTCGAGCTCGGTACGCTTGGTAGTGAGATTCGTCGGAATGGAAGATGAGTGATTGGGACAGCTGGAAGATTAGTAGAATCAGTGCTTGGAAACGAAACTCTCGGTGTCATGGCCGTTGCATTGGAGAAGGAGCTGCAAACCAGGCTGGAATAGCCTGGGACACGCCTTGGGACTCGCGGACACCCACCGCCCGACCCGTCTGGTATGAAATCACTGAAACCTAAACTTGGTTTGTTCCCGCGGCTTCAATTAATAATTTACAACCGCGCATTTCGATCATGCTGGTGCTATAGAGTTCTACGTGTCGTGCAGGACCACGACTTGAAGAAACCCAGGCGACCCAACCCATGATATTGGTAGTATGGTAAGGACATATAACCCTGGATGACTTCCCATGGGCAAGATAATGCGGACCAGACTTTGAAAAATAAATCCAATAACATATTCTATATCAAAAACCAAACCGTAGGCCAACGGAAGAACTGCAGTGTCAACCAAGAAGAAATTGCACTCTGCTGCACTAGTGCCACGGAACCGAGCGGACTCAACAAGAACACATCGACAGATGCAGTCAACCACGACGACCACCTCAGGTGGCGAGCGCTAGTGTCAGACTCAGAGATTCGGCTCATCATAAAGCGTCCAAGCAAGTGCTGGGCCATAGAAACAAGTATACGAGGGATCCCGTGAAGTGCAGGGACGATAATGTTGAATGGGGCTGGACGAAGAAGCTTAGGTGAGTCTCACGTTAGAATAGTCTGTACCCCCCTCACCCCCTAAAGTATAGAACCCTTGTTGAATTTCAAATAACGAAATGACACCCGGCGTCGCGGCACACCTTCCTCAAGCTGAACTTATATTCTATCCTGCTTTATTTTTGCCTACAGGAAGTCATCCGATAACTCTGACAGTTTACTTTTCTTAGTTTGTCGTTCAAACAGCAGATAAACTGGCGAAATAAACTGTTATGGAGTAGGGCAGGACCCTCCGCTGATTTGTCGCGCCAGGTAATATCCGTCCGTTCGGACAATGATTGTTTGCTTACCACGGGAACCGTAGCCAAGCGCGAAATTTGCCGGAAATCACTCTGAACCTTGGGCGTACCAGGTGACTCGAAATCAAGTGTAAGCACTTACTTCACAATCATCGTTTATTCAAACGTACTGCAGTGTGTAGGAATTCTTGCGTCGCAGGCCACCTCGAATCCATGCATGACCATGAGCCGGCGTACCGGTGCCAGTGACATTGTAACGACAATGATATGTCCTCAAGTCGTCGTCCGTGTCGTTATGCACCACGCGGCGGGAGTGGGGGATTAATGGTAGTCACCAATTTGCTGGCATACTCAAACAGCCTATAAATTATGTGACTTACATGCTCTACTCTTAGTTAACACACGCTACTTTCAACATGTTTTCTCTCTCCTTCCTCCTCTTGTTGGTTCCTCTCGTCTCTAGCACGTCCCGCCACAGCACGTCCCGCATGCACAAGATGCATGCTAGATCTGTCGACACCTCATTGATCTCTGGCAAATGGGACACTGTTAATGCGGGACAGTATTTGCTGTTCAATGATCTATGGAACGAGCAAAATGCTACCTGGGGCTACCAGCAATCTCAGCTCACGTCATTGAGTGGTAGTACTATTGCCTGGACGACCACATACACCTGGGAAGGCGCACCCAACCAAGTCAAGAGCTTCGCCAATATCCAGCTTACTACCGGCGTCAATCAACAGCTGAATGCTATTTCTAGCATACCTGTAAGTTTGTCGAAACCGCAGACCGCACAAGGCTAATTTTTCTGACACCATAGACTACCTGGGAGTGGAGTCTGTCGAACAACGAACTAGCCGTAGGTGACGTGGCCTACGACCTATTCACATCTTACAACCCTGGCGGCTCGAATGTAAACGAAATCATGATCTGGCTTGCAAACGTCAACTCTGGACCAATCTCTGCGCAGTACAATGCCGAGGGCCAAGCTGTCCCTATCGTGACCAACATATCGTTGGAAGGTTACACTTGGTTAGCTTTGTGTCTGCACCATCATTTGTGCAGCATTAATGTTTTTTTTGTTTGATTTCAGGGACTTGTACTCTGGAAATAACGGAGTCAACCAAGTTTACTCGTATCTCCTGACCAGTGGTATCATCGAATCGTTCAGCGGTGACGTTTACCCCTTCCTTTCGGTATGTGTCCCAGTCTTTGTGTCTTCATGCACGCGTGTGGACTGATTTTTTTTTCTGTTTCTAGTACCTGATTGACAACAATAGCATTGGCTCAACACAGTATCTCACCTGTGCTCAGGCAGGCACAGAGGCCATATCTGGATCAGCACAATTCACTACGTAAGTGACATATATCGGCGCCCTGTATGGGACTGAATGTGTTTTGTCTGCAGGTATGCCTACAGTTTGGCTGTCAACACCAATATGTATCGCTAGTGTAGGAGCCTGTCCTCTTACACTCGGTGCGTCATCGGAGACACCTTTTGATTTGATTTTTGATTTTATCAATCCCATCCCACTGTCTCACCTTGTGCGGTGCACGAGCACTAGCACAGTACTTTGTCTTGTAGACATTCCACTCTTTTGACTTGCCGTTCACTTAAACATCCCACTCGTTTCCTACCCGTTCGCTCTGAAAGCCGGTTTCGGTATACAAAACGGTATCTACGTATATCCAACGTATATCTATTTGAAGTGTCGAACAGCATCCTATCGCTGATCCCTCTGGCCGTTCGTTTACCCATTCCCTTCGTTCGCTTTGATAGCCGTTTTTCGTGTATGTCATAGATGACATATAAGCAACGTAGCCTAGTGACTACTGTAACGGAATTCACCGTGTTTCAAATGATCAGGCTCGAATCTGCATAGAGGCGACTAGAATGAACCCCAGAGTACCAGGCCCGAAGCCTATATAAATCCTCGTCGATAACTACTGATCAATGTTCAACGTTCAGAAACGCTTAACTGCTATCTCTCACTCTTCCTATTCGAGCTCGTATAGTTGCTGAACCGCTGTAGCAGACCTATAATGGAAAGGTCGGAGCCTTGTAAGAAACGTTTGCCATCGATCGATAAGCTATTTATACTACAGCCATCCATTCCTCCAAGGCGGCTACGTAACGTATCCATTTCCCATCGTTCCAAACCGAAACCTTAATCCAGGCTTCGTCCGGGCTTATGTAGCGGAAAGCTAACAAAAGACCTCCAAGTGTACAATCCGCCAGAGATAGATTCGATCCCGTGAATAATTCTCCTGCAGTGCCCCCGGCCTGCATAAACATTGCAAGGAGGTCAAACGCGCCTTCGATCTTCTTCCAGTGTTCCTCGCGCTCCTTGCCCCTGAGTTCTATATCCTCGAGTTTCTTCCCAAACGCCGCTTCGGTGCGTTTACGGAAGTGGATGCGATCTCGTGGGGTCTTCCTGTCGTGCATGTGCATGACCATGACGGGTAGTAACAGTGCTGTTATGGAGTGTGCGACGTGGTATTCGAAGAGGGCGTGGAGGGCGCGACTTGCAGGTGCGCAGAGTGCGCGGGAGGGATCGGGGTCTGGGTACGTGCGCTCTAAGTACTCGATTATAGGCGTCGAGTCCGAGAGAAGGGCAGGAAGGGATGTGGTGTTATCTATTAACGCGGGGAGTGTGTATTTTGGTGTTCCATCTGGCGATGTGCTCGTAGGCGGTATTCCCAGCGATTTGCACACAGATGCGATGTCAGTCGTCTCGACCCATCTTGTGACATAGGTGAGTTTCTTGTAGTTTAGTGCGAGTCTGTGATAAGCGAAGATGAGGTGGTGGTGAGAGGTGTTGACTGTTATTACCACTGACCTGACTTTCCATGTGTTTGGTGAGAAAGGCACTGGGAGGACAGTTGGGATGTCCAGGAATATGATGTTTGTCGCTGTCATCTGTAAGTTCTTGCAACTTGAAGGAGCGTTATTGACGTTCGCTTTTGGTGGCTAACTAATAATATACTAGTAGATGCAACGAGTGAAATCAGACCGTACTCGCGTGAAATCTATAGCATCGCCCTAGGTCACCAGACCCGTCACGATGTTGTTACTAACCTGACTCATTTATAACTTAACCTCCGGTTAATTATAACCAGTCAAGAGGTTGGTTCACTTGAGTGGCTCTCGCTGCGAGTTTGAAGGGGCGTGGAGACCACTAGCGCGCTGTAGAATTAGATTGGCGTTAACGAAAGTTATGTAGTAAGGATCGAGACGAGTCTGAGATGATAAACGATAGATATAGCGATACTGTTTAGATAACGAGTGCGAGAATGAGACTGGGAGACTGGTTATGATTGCCTGTAGTAAGGAGTGTACACTGGCTACTTTTATACTGCGAAACGTTTAAGGGTCGCGTATAGCTATGCCGAATCAATTAGGTGGCAACGGACGCTGAAGGGAGTGGCGTCGCGCCTGATAGGGTAGAGTGGACGGAAAGGGAAGAGGGTACGAAACGATTGGTAATCCTTACATATGTGATTTACTCCCCTGGTTCCTCTCTCAAGTCACGGCAATATTATCTGGCGGAGGAGGAGAGCCTGAGTATTTGTGCAGGTAAGAAGGAAAGGAGGAAGATGGGTGATTACCAGGCCGGCAGGAAAATGAGCAGAATCAGTAGCCTCGAAATTTGAAACCACTGGCAGGCGTTCAAGCTCAAGCGCTCAAATCTGAGAAGCACAAAACTCTACACCCGTGCAGATGCTTCCCGGGCCGGTGTTCCTAGAATGCCTGGTGCCGAGACTAGAGCTGGCACTTGAAAATGAAACTCACAGGTCCATATTAGAAACGCTATATACATATGTGATGGTACTTGCCACCGAGCCGCAGTGTCTATATTTTTGTCTATCAGATCTATTAGGTACTGTAAGGAAAGATAGCGATGTCAATGATTGGTAGGTAAAACGTAGTAATTATGGATAGCACCCATGCTTTGACCATCATACGTACTGTATGCGATGTTGTTTGACGATTCAGAAGACAGCATATGTGGATGCATCGTCATCGTTTGTACGCCATGGTTTCCTGACCAGCTCTCAGCTGGAAATGGTGATACTGGGTCGTCAGCAACATCTTCTGAGATCTGGTAGGCGACAAACACACTTGCAGGATGGAAAGCAGAGTGTTGCGTGGAGGAGCCAAGGGGACAAGCAGAGGTCAAAGCTGCAACATGTTCTGCAAGAAGAGCGCAATACTTTCTGTCAAGGTCCCTAATGATCTCGATAGCTACACTTAAGTCAGTAAATTCTTCAATCCCGAGTTTTTTGAACTTACAAACCTTTGATCAGAACATCGTGTCTTGTGGGCGGACTCTCTCTAGTTATTTCTTGGATGATCTGTCGCAGTTGTTCAAAGTCTTCTGCCTCGGTTGAACGGTAGAGTCGCTGTGAAAGCTTCTTGCGACTCTTGCCAATGTGCAGGGTGTCACTCCTGTCATTGTTCGCAGTAGACATGCTTGGCAGGGTAGGTGGATAGAGCGTTGCTTGGCGCTGTGGTTGGTGGTCCTATACTTATACTATGCGGGGCATGACCGTCCATCTAGAGGCGCCATCAACCTATTTTAGTCGCCTGCAGTATTCCTCTTAGATTTGAGGTCACCGATCAGCCGGTGGGTGGGGCGGTGGACGTAATGTGGCCCAGTGGGGCCCATAGGGGCCCATTAGAAGACGAAATTCATTCAATGGATACCGATTGAATTGATAACCTAACAGCTGATCACCTGATTGGCGTATAACGGACATCAGATGACCAAAATAGTCGATAAACGCCAGTAAAATTGAAAAACAGTACAGCACTTATGCAGAGCTATAACATCAGACGCGGGATGCAAGCGCTAGTCCGGGCACCGCCAATCAGAGCGTCACATCAAAGACGAACACAATCTTTGAAGCATCCCAATGATGGGAATCTCGGGGCATTATCATTGGTCCATATTCAAAGGAGAATTGAGAAAATTACTATTTTGAGAGCAACAAAAATACCTCGCTGGCGCTAATTGAAACCACTTGACAGTGATTGCGGTCATGCAATATGTTTTTTCTAGTCCATGTAAGTGATTGTCCGCAGCAGAATTACAACTCACAGCATGCCATTGGACCTTCACAATGAAATACGAGGCATTGCCTTGCGAGCATATGCTGTGCGGGATACCGGTCGGGAGTGCGTATGTCGTGTCCGGTATGCACTGCCACCCGATCCTCTGTTAAGTATGGCTTCGAAACTCACCGGCAACTACGGTATACTGCACACCGTCCATTCGGCAGTGCTTGAAGTGACTTCTACTGCGCAGGAAGGCTGGTGCTTCCAGACATTCATATATACGAAGGCACTGCAAACATGGCATCGATCGCGCAACAAAAAGAAAATCCACCGTGCATCACACGACCACCCGTACAGCACGGCGGCACCTTGCAAGGCCCGTGATCCACCAGGTACTCTCAGTCACGGTGTGAAGATTGATGTACCGCATTTGTGGTAGCAGGCCGCAGCTGTGATACTATCGGTCTAATTCCTGTTGTTTGAAGTAGGCCAATGGGGCGATGAAAACATAACAATACATTGAGACCCAGCTGTCCATGACTGAATGCAGCTTACCGATTTCGTGGGTAACCTAAAACTTCGTGGCTCAGGGCCAAACGCCATATCTGTTATCGATGACGTCGAATCAGTACATTTCTTATTTACGCATTCCGCAGTTTGCGTGGCACGCATCTTTCTTAGGGTTGGAGCTGTCGCAAGTCGCGAAACGCGTGTCGTCAGGATCAAAACTGCGTAGCTTCGGTATGTTGAGACTGAGCGCTATTGTTCTCACAAACAAGCTTGTATGCCCAAGCTATCCGGGCTAACGTGATCATTCCATTTGGATTCTGGTGACTTCTATAAGTCTAACTTAGCGTCTGTGCTAATGATGTAAGCTGAAAACATAAACATAAAAATTAGCATGTCTCAAGCTACCTAACATATCGAAATCCAACCTTGTTATTGTCAAAAAATGGGCCTGATGGAATAGCAGTAAGTAGGAGCTGAGCGTCAGGTTGGATCGGTTGCTACAGCACATAATCTTCGCTTCTGGATGGGGGGACCCCTAGGCGAGAGGCGGAAGTAGCACCCGTGTAGCACCGTAGCTTAGGGAGTGCTCTTCACCACTTCTTGCCTTGCTCGCGACACGCAGGAACACAGTCGCGGATACACCACACCGGCTCCCTAGACAATATGCGACCATTGAAGGCGAGTGGGGCGATAATCCAGTATATGGTATGGTTCAGATTCGGAACATGGTGTTGAACTGGTAGCTGGACAGTGGCTTTCGTCCCGGATTTTTCTTTCCAGTCGTGCGTGTTCCTTGCTCTGCAGAGCAGACCAAGTCGAGCTCATTGCGTTGACGGAAAACACGTGAGCTGGCTAGTGACCAGCTACGGTTCTATCGAGTCCGTGATATCGATCAGCCCTGGTATGTCGTCTATCTCTCTCGACACAGTGATGGATCCCGGGAGGAGCTGGATGTGAAAATGGGTGATTCTGGGCGATGTTCCCCGACTCCGACACTTTAAAGCCAGGACTAGCTAGGGCAGAATCATGAGTAAGCTGCTCACCGTGTAGAAATGAAATTCGTGACTAGTTGTATCAGCAACTTCCTAGATCTGAGAGTTCTGGCGAAGTTTCAAACCAAGTATATTGACATTATAAGTACTGCGGTGGTAGAACAAAGAAGCAAAGAATAAAACTACCGAGTGGTAATCATATGTTGAAAGTCCGCTAGTCCCGGAACCAAGCGTCGGGCCGCTCTTTTCATCACAAATTGTTGGCCCATCACAAACCTGTCACAACCATTTTACGGACTTCGCGCCAATATTATCTTAGGCTCGTGAGTCGTGACCAGCCAATTGGCTTATACACCATGGACAAGTTGAGCGAAGCTAGCTGCTAGGCTGGTCGATCTCGAAGAAATTTGGCAGGCAAAGCGAGGAGTTTAAATTTTAGCAGGTGCCGGTCGTGCCGGTGGCACTCACTGCTCTGTTGTCGCCCTAAAACTTTGGTGTTCCTAGGCACTCCCGCGGCTTATGATCTCAACAGCAAACAGGAAGTCCGCAACAGCAGCGCGTTGCATACTGTTGCACACTAAAACAAATTTTATCAAGCAGCTCGATCGAGTACTCATAGGTACTCATGGACAGTTGCGTCGGCAAAATAAACTGGCTACTAGGGAACGGTAGGCAGGCACGTTCAGCGTCAGGGAATATCTGAACCACGAACGGGTGGTAGCAGTCACCTTACATTATCTACAAGGGTAAGCTCCCTCCAACCTAGCATAATTTCTAGCTTGAAATTTAAAGATCTGCAGTGTGTCTGGCCATATATTATAAACACCCTGACATTGTGGGGCGCTCAGATAGCATTCCTTCCTCGCTTCTGCCAGCATAACTACCGGAGTATAAAACAAAATATAACCTTTGAAAATGGGCGTCGCAATACGCGTGTTCGATCATGTCAATATGCATTGCCGAATGGCGAGGAAACCATGGCCATTCATTTGCTGGCATTTGGGTATCGAGCAGCGTACAAATTAAGTGACCTGCATGCTCTCGCTTCGATCTTCATCGACATGTTCTCTCTCTCTCTGCTCTTGTTATGTGTGCCTCTCGTCTCCAGCATGCCCCGCATGCACAAGCATCATGTAAGAGCTGTCGACACCACGCCGTTTAGCGGGCAATTCGATTCTGTCAATGTGGGACAGTACACAGTACTTAATAATCTTTGGGGCGAGCATGATGCTGCCTCTGGCTCCCAAACCACTCAGATTACGTCGATGGAAGGTGGTACTATTGCCTGGAAGACGAACTGGACTTGGACCGGTGGAAATCAGGTCAAGAGCTTTGCCAATATCCAGCTTAATACCGGCATCAATCAACAGCTAAGTGCTATTTCCAACATGCCTGTGAGTGAGTCGAAACCGCAGACCGCATGAGACTAATTTTTCTGGCACTATAGTCTACTTGGCACTGGTCCAGTCAAACACCGGAGTGGTCGTAGCTGACGTCGCCTATGACTTGTTCACATCTGACACAGCTGGCGGCTCGAATGTAAACGAAATCATGATCTGGCTTGCAAACGTCAACTCTGGACCAATCTCTGCGCAGTACAACGCTACGGGTCAAGCTGTCCCGATTTTGAAAAAAATCCCGATTGAAGGTTACACCTGGTGCTGATTTGAATCTGCACAATTACCTACGCCGTATTAATGAATTTTTTTAGGAACTTGTACTCTGGATCCAACGGATATAATCAGGTTTATTCCTTTCTCCTGACTAGTGGTACAGTCAAATCATTCAAGGGCGAC
>JABBWI010000496.1:0-41602 GCA_016647755.1 Suillus subluteus
GGTAACACTGGTAACGTCCGTAATTCTCAATCTGATTCTCCAGGCCACATACTCATGTGCATGCAGATGTACGAGAAGTTCTCCAACCTCAACGTCGACTCTTCTGGTTATGGCGGTGAATACACCGTTCAGGCTGGATTCGGATGGGACGAACGGCGTGCTTCTTTGGGTTGCCTCGACATACGGCGAGCAGCTCGTTGCTCCGCAATGCCCACCAGTCATCGTTACTGCTACTAATACTACTACTAGCAGCACGAGCGCGGCTGTCGGTCTACAGGCATCGTCTGGGGCTGTTATCACTGCCGTGGTGATGGCTTTTATGGCATCTTGGATCTTCTTGTAGATGTTGTAGATGCCGATTGTTGGCTGAGGTCCAAAACCTCGCGTACATAGAATATGGCGCAAGCCTGTTACACCAGTACACTTGTTGTTATTTTGCCTTTGTGGTGTGTAGAAATCCATCGTAACTCTTACTAGTAACTTTGCAAATATACAACAGCAGCGAGCACGCCACTTCAGCAAAGGCATTTTTGCCACGGCTTCTTATGCATTCGTAGAAGTTGATACTCTCAGCGGACTTCGCATCGAGTCAATTGCATCATGGCGATTCGGGGACCGGGACCGGGAGTCTCATATAGTAGGAATGTCATTCTGATTGGGCGAAGTCAGTGTACCAGAGACCAGATGTTG
The DNA here is from genome assembly GCA_016647755.1 of Suillus subluteus. Lineage (NCBI taxonomy): Eukaryota > Fungi > Basidiomycota > Agaricomycetes > Boletales > Suillaceae > Suillus > Suillus subluteus. Next base: position 691 of record JABBWI010000496.1, read on the forward strand.
AGAACATGCTGAGCGGATGCTCGGACGGGACGGCAAGAGTACGTGATGTCGAGACCGGCAAAACAGTCTTGGAAATCGAAACCGGGGACTACTGGGCGCATGCGGCGATCTACTCGCTAGACAACACACAAACTGCGATGGGAGGAGGCAACATTGGGGTGGAAATCTGGGATGCCAAGACGTCAGGCGAGCTGCTATCCACACTCGAACACGATCTGGATGCTGACAGCTAGGAAATGCAACACTCGGTCAACTGTTTGTCATAACCGACGATGTAGCGCCTAGAAAAAGCATCCAGGTGTGCGAAATGCGCATACCATTTCGCCCATCTGGATGCTTTGTCTATACAGCATGAGATGCACCTTAAAAGGACAAGTACAGCGTCACGGCGTGGTGCTTCCCTGAAGTCAGCGACTCATCTTGATCATGGAAAGCACATATAAGTCGTTATCGTAGGGGCGCGAGCGCCAATCCCCGACTCCGCAAGAAGACACCGAGACAAAATATGATTGCAAGACAACAACGTAGGTCATTTATACAGTTTCGAGCCAAGACAAATAAGCCACCAAGAAAACAATCACTTGAATCTACTTGACCATAGTATACTCGAGGCTTGAACTAATTCTGTAAGTGGAAGAGCGGACCAACGTAGTTTCGGCAGAGCAACAAAAACCTCTTTTGCATACAAATCGCTGAAATATCTTGCCAAACGAGGCCTGAGTACTGAGTAGCTGGATATCTTCTGAAACAATCACGGGACGAGAAAGCAGTGTTTGTATTATTTCGTCTTTACTCAAGCGCATCACTCGTTGGGTAGCGATGAAGTGAGATAGCACTGAACACACATGCCCCTTTTTGATCTTCCTCGCAAAACAGAGATACGAGAAACACACTCAACTAGGACATTATCCAAGAGGGCCGGCAACTTTTGCTCTCGAATTTCCTCGCTGTCACGGCAGTGGAACCATCTCGGGTAGACATCTAGTCTCAAAGGCAGACACTTCTCAACGGAGAGATTCACGAGAGGAAAGCTTGCACAAGCTTACAATACATTTATCATACGCTGAGCACGAACTGGCGCACGTGAGTAAATTTCCGTCTTGACTCAACCTTTCGTTCTGAGTCTTCGACGTGTCCAGAGAACGTTTGGGAAGGAAAGATTCAGAATGACTATACGAGACGCTCAATCAAAGAAATATTTTCCCACCGGCTCAGCTTTTCCCACGGGTGCGTTTGCAGAGGTTGTGTTCTAAGAGAGTCCGAGGAACGAGGACGAACGTAGAATGTCGTCTATGCGGCAGATGTCCTTTTTGGGACATCTCTTCTTTGCTTCGTACTACGACTTGAGAAACCTGTGTACTCGACAACTCAGTAGTCCTAACACTCGTTCTTTCGCTTTTCTTATACAAACACTTTCAGTTTAACCTCTAAAATGCCCCGTCTATCAAGTGATCCGAATCTAAGTGTCTGTCCAAACTACGCGGATGAAGCCTTCGCTGACACGAGGCTCCAACTTACCAATGAGAACATGACCGAAGCTCAGGCCGTTGCAGTCCTTAGGAATATATGGCAAGCACAGAACATTGCTGCCAAAAACCAATGGCAAGCACAAGTAGAGGCAGATAGAGAACGGCAAGAGAATCTAGAAAGACTCAACGACGAAGAACAAGAGAGACAGGAACAAGAACGCCTCGACGAGGAAGAAGCTTCGCGGAAGGAAGACAAGAAAAAGAATAAGCATAAGTACTCCGCTATTCCTCAACTTGATGTCCCCATAAAACCAGTAATCCTTCCATCTCCCTACGCGATTCGCAAACTAGACAAAGGTGACTACGTCGAACTATGGTACTTCACCAACGACGGACTGGATGATGCGAAACTCAAGAGCTCCGTCGATGAAGATGCTATGATAATGGCCACCTTAGCAGGAGGAAATACGGCTTGGGTATCAGCAGCGTCAACACGAAACGCAGCAGCCGTCGTTGACGATGAGAATCTCACATTCGAAAACTTCTGTCAAGCTTGTCCACGCATCATTGACGCAATGCAAGAAGCCTCATGGCCAGCGGATCGTGTTAGAATGATGGCCCTCTTTTGGCGAAACTTACAGGTTCACGATTTTCGCTCAGAACGTGAGGCTTTAGCGCAGAAAGCTCTGCTCGTTTACCAAGCAGAGCAACGTAAACGCTGGCATATTGCTGTCAAGTCTGCCGGTGGTGCATATGATCTGTCTCGAATCAATGAAACACTCTTAGCACGCACTAGGGCTAATGTCTACCTTGACGAGCGCACAAAATTGGACAATCAGCGAGATTATAGGGTCAGTTTTTCTTTAAGTCGAAATAATCATACGCTAATTCCTTATTTCTCCTACTCCGCTATCTGAACATCACACTCAAATACGACATGATTAAATATCGCTACATGCCACACACTACACGCGACATGCTACATGCTACATGCCACACTACGCATTTCATGCCACATGCCACATGCCACACGCTACACACTATCATCGCCTCACATTATGCCACACCACATCTCTTACCCATTATCAGATGGACCAGCAGATCAACGCGCTCACAGCGAGTTCATCGTCCAACCAGAATCATAGAAGCAGGGATAACATTCGTCCATCACGAGATCATCGCCGACGATCAGCATCGCCACGCCCCGGACGTGATTATCGTCGCCGCTCAGCATCTCCTGAACCAAACAAACGCCCTCGACAGGATTTTCGAAGCGGCGCAAACGGACGTCCCCTATCCGCTTGCGCCGTGTGCCTGGGAAGACACCCACACAGAATCATCGAATGCAAAGCGTCCAAAACGTGGGACGATGCTACAGACACCCTCTGCACTCGAGTTGGACGAATACTCACCATGCGAGATGGTCGTCCAATCTGCAGCGACTGGCAACGAGTCACAGGTTGCAGCGACACCACACACGACCGCCGTCATTTTTGTTCTGGATGCGCCGCCTCCTCTCATGGAGCACAAGTTTGTGCTCGAGCGCAGAAAGCTTAAAGCTCTCACTCCCTATGACCCAGACGCATGGGAAGCTTGCCTTACGAAAGCTGGCCTCATTGATAGATACTCTCATATTCCCGAAGGATTTCGTCAAGGATTTCTTCTTAATCTTCCTGTCATTACAAAAACTCAAATTCCACCAAACAAAAATTCTATTCTTGTTTATACCAATGAATTCCAGTCTATCATCGAATCCGAAATCCAAAAAGAAAGATACATCGGCCCATGTACGGCAGCCGAAATCGAGAGCTTTATTGGCCCCTTCCAATCGTCACCCTTATCAATCATTCCGAAACCAGGTCGACCAGGGCGATTCCGTGTCATACAAGATTACTCATTTCCTCATGCACCCTCCATCGAATTCCCTAATCCATCCATCAACTCATGTATTGATCCGAACGACTTTCCCAGTACCTGGGGAACGTTCCATACAATTGCGCTCATCATTAGCCGTTTACCCCCGGGATCCCAAATGGCCACAAGGGACGTATCAGAAGCATATAGAACAATACCCCTGCATCATTCTCAGTGGCCAGCAGCAGTTGTTCGAGTCGCAGATGACCAATTCTGCATTGACACATGCATGTGTTTCGGAGTCGCACCCTCAGCAGGAGTCTATGGTGGTGTCGCAGATGCAGGACTTGATATTTTTAGGTCCGAAGGGATTGGTCCCACATCACGATGGGTTGATGACCATTTATTTTTCCGTATACGAAAAGAATTCCTCGAAGCGTATAATAGACAACGGTTGCAATGGCACAATGACATCATCAAGAGAGGCAACCATCAAGATGGAGGCCGGATATGGTTTGGTGGGTACATCTTCGATGATGGAACTATTGAAGAGTTCGATGAGGATTGCCGATTTCCAATCCTTGATTTGTCAGGGGACTCGCCTCGATCATCAGAAGATAGCACGTTCACCTACAACTTCGACGACATCAATAGATCCTCTAGTACCACAAAGACACCTTGGGAAATTAAGAAAGACGCCCCCTTTGCCTACTTCAATCCGTACATTGGTCTTACCTGGAACCTTACAAAAAATTTGGTATTTCTACCAGAAGAGAAGAAGTCCAAATACCTTTGTGCTTTGCGAGAGTGGCAAGACCGTACATCTCATATTCTCAATGACGTCCAAAAGCTACATGGCAAGCTTCTTCACGTCACACTGGTATGTCCTCGAGGACGAGCATATCTCACGAACCTCGAGGCCATGCTGCGTGTCAGTCATAATCGACCATTCTTACCTCATAGACCGGTTAAAGGCTTGGCCGAGGATCTCGATTGGTGGACAAACCTCTTACAGAGCTCCTTTGTTGGACGGGACATTCCCAGGCCTCTATCTTTACACGACCTCCAAGCTTTTTCAGACGCCAGCTCTGGAGTGGGAATTGGAATTGTCATCGGAAAACATTGGAGAGCCTGGAAGTTATACCCAGGGTGGTCAACTTTGGATGGACAGAAAGACATTGGTTGGGCTGAGGCAATCGGGTTCGAACTTCTCATTCGACACGTTGTCGCCTTGGATAGACCAGAACGACACTTCCGGGTATATGGGGACAACCAAGGAGTCATCGAAGGCTGGAAGAATGGACGTAGTCGCAATGCAGCCGTCAACCAAGTTTTCCGGAGAATCTTTGATTTCTTATCCAGCGTACCAGCTACACACTCTTTCCACCCGACATATGTCACTAGCAAAGCCAATCCAGCCGATCCTCCATCCCGAGGAATCTACGGTGACACAGAGTTACTCCTCGACCTCATTCCCATCCCCTATCCACTCCGTCGTTTCATCTATGATCCCTTTGACTTCGCACCAAACAAATCACCACCTTCATGAACCATCCATACCCTCGACTTGCCTACTGTCCAACATCCCAACGAGTCTCCCGCCAGCAGAGAATAGCATTCCTGTTCACAATATGAGGGCAGAACAACAGAAGCAAAGGGACCGCACCCGTTTCACAACCCCACTCATACCCGCAGTCTCGCTATCAAAGCCCGCGCCGTATAAAACAGGACTAACGCCCGCAGTATCTGCATTGCGTCCACACTGTTTAGCACGCGAACGGCTCAAACTTTGGCGCCCACTAGAGAGTCGGTCATTTCGAAATGCCGATGGACAAATCCTCGCCATCACAGATGACGATCTCCAACGAGTATTGACAGTGATGAACTCGTCGTGGTCCCAGGGTACTAGAGAGTCATACGGAGCTGGTTTGTTAGTTTTTCATGTCTTCTGTGACACACGAAACATCCCAGAACATGAGCGATGCCCCGTCGATACTCTTACAATGCTCACCTTTGTAACGAGCTGCGCAGGAGCATACTCAGGAAAAACGCTAGCCAATTATGTGTTTGGCATTCGGGCATGGCACATCCTTCACGGACAGGGATGGAAGGTAGACCAAGGTGAATTGAAGTCAGCGTTAGACGGGGCAGCCAACGAAGCACCTCCCGGATCAAAGCTTCCAAAAAGAGACCCATTCATGATTGCATCCATAATCAAAATCCGAACTCACCTCAATCTGGAAACACCGCTCGACGCAGCCGTATTCGCATGCCTAACAACATCCTTTTATTCACTGGCTCGACTTGGCGAATTAACTGTCAAATCAATCAAAGTATTTGCACCGACCCAACACGTTAAACGGAAGGACGTACTGTTAGATGGGGAAGATTGTCATGGACTTCGAGTTTCCAAAATACACATACCACGCACAAAGACTTCGACAGAAGGCGAAGACATCTACTGGGCTGAACAATCTGATGCATCAAATCCTAAAGCAGCGCTAATTAATCATTTCCGAATCAATGACCCCTCACCTGATCATCATCTCTTCGCGTGGAAACACTCCAAAGGCATGCGTCCACTAACGCGAGGCGCATTCCTGAAGAGAATTGGGATCATAGCCAAACAAGGAGGATGCCCAGAGTTGAAAGGTCACAGTATTCGGATTGGCGGCACGCTCGAATACTTGCTGCGAGGAATTCCATTTGACGTCGTCAAGTCTATGGGACGATGGTCGAGTGAAGCATTCACCCTTTATCTTCGCAATCACGCTATGATAATGGCACCATACCTTCAAGATACCCCAATAATTGAACCCTTCACTCGTTACACTATGCCACAGCTGCGCTAATCCAAGGTGTGTCTTGCCCCGCTCCTTATAACAGGGAGTTCAAGCTTCGCCGAACGCGTCGCGAGGCTCCTTATGTTTGGGAATCACGGCTAATCTCGACCTCCCAGGTTCGAAGTGTTGTTTCTAGCCGAAAGCCCCTTCGGGGCTTTGCCCAAATACTTACATGCATCTCTTCTCCTGTTTCCTCGTAGATCGGATATTACTTGTACAGTTATCAATCCGATAATTCTTCTTTGGCCAGAAAAGAGAATGGAACGCATAGATTGTGTTCTAAGAGAGTCCGAGGAACGAGGACGAACGTAGAATGTCGTCTATGCGGCAGATGTCCTTTTTGGGACATCTCTTCTTTGCTTCGTACTACGACTTGAGAAACCTGTGTACTCGACAACTCGTAGTCCTAACACTCGTTCTTTCGCACCCGCCCACCACTCCCTCAGCAGCACACGTCTCACAACAGACCCAATAACAGAACAAATCCAAAACTCTAAGAATCAGGCTACAAATTCAACATCATCTTTGCTCGACGCATCACTCCCGAACACCGAGGATTTATCTCAAATCTTGAGTCCGAGCTGCTGAGGCCCACCCGCCCTCACGGCTAATCTCGACCTCCCAGGTTCGAAGTGTTGTTTCTAGCCGAAAGCCCCTTCGGGGCTTTGCCCAAATACTTACATGCATCTCTTCTCCTGTTTCCTCGTAGATCGGATATTACTTGTACAGTTATCAATCCGATAATTCTTCTTTGGCCAGAAAAGAGAATGGAACGCATAGAATTGGCTATTTGCTTGCGACAGAACCCTCTTCCACTAAAGTGGAGTCGGGGATAGAATCTGAGTTTAAATCACTGGCGTGGAATACATAGAGATCATAACGGTTTAAGTTTAATTCCATCTGAACCTGACATCGTCATTTCGCAAATCCATAACAAGTTCGTTTACGCAAAGCAACATCTAACCTGCTACTAGTAGTACTTTGAGAGAAGGAATAAGGGCAACATATTCCTCTCGCTGCTCATTTCTTATTGGTACTCGGAAGTTGAAAGTCAGGCTCTCCAGGGGACACTTTGACCGCGTCAAAAATGCCTTGAATTCCTTATGAGGCCATGAATATATATCGCGAACTTCGAGAGCGCGCAAATTGGGGAGTGAGAGGGTATCGAATAGGTTGAGATGCTTTGTGCTGTCCCTAAAAAAATAAACGGAAACGATCCGTAAGGATTGGAGTTGGGTGTGTGTGAATGGCTCCATGACGCCGGTAAAAGATGTATTTATCGTCAAGGAGGAGAGGTTGGGGCATAAACGGAGCAATTGGACGAATGCACTTGGTTGGTCTAGCTCGATCTCGATATTTGTGAGACGGGCCCAGGCGGGATTGAGGGTAGTTGCGTACTCCACGTTGAAGAACCGCCCTTTCACCTTGAGACTGCATAGAGTGCATGGCGGTTGCGAGATAGATTGGACGACGCAAGCCTCACAATTATAATGCAATGATATGGTTAGCTCCTCAACTGCGAGGAAGTCTGATATCATGACCTCGGGTTGGGGGGCGCAGTGGCCAAAATCAAGAGACAGAGACGAGATTTGATTTATGTAGGGCTGAAGAAGACTTCGTAGCTCAGTCCAGTTTTTTTCGAAACACTGGAGTTCCAACGAGAGCGGACGCCCTCGTGATCGCTTGAGCCATGACTCATAGCAAAAAGCTGCCAGCCGCCAGTCCCCGCCCGCATATTGTCCGGGCCAGTCCCCGCTCACATACAGTTCTTGCCACAAACCGGACATATCTACAGCAACCTCCCTCCATCGTCGACATATTCTTGTCAATAGCAAAGGAGCTTCCCTTGACGCGGGCGACAAGCGGCGACAATTCGGAAGACAGTGAGCAAAAATCTGGGATAGGACTTCGGCTGGCAAGCGCCAGAGAGCTGATACAAGTCGCTTGTGCAAATTCAGGGACTGAGTGATCTTGTCCTTCTTCACGACCAGTTGCTGGTGAATATGGTTGATACCATCTATGACTGTTTCCAAACGTGGGATTTCGTGGGATGCTGCATCCAATTGCTGCTGGCGTTCGGTGATGATGGCACTGATGTTCTGGTAATTGAGGTTGAAAGCAGAGTAGTGCGTATTGCTAATGGGATACTGGGTTTCGAGGTCTGGTATCTGGTCATCGCGAATCAATGACATCGATACATGCATTAAACTCAATCGACATACGATTACTTGTGAATGAGCGAGCTGAAGTAAATTGTTTATTGTCATATGCAGACGAGCTCCTATGAAACTGGGTGCTTACGATGTTTTGCAGGGCATCAATGATATCCGAGACCGAGGAAAAATCTGCTTTTGAGTTGGCTGTCATAGCATCAATGGTGTCTGTATGTTGTCGACGGTCGTCTAACGCGAAGGACATGTATATGCTTGCAAGGTTCAATAGGGTTCGAATCTGAGTCACAGTGAGTCCGCTTTTCAGAAATTTAAGACGGCTGTTCCCGAAACCCCTATCATGGCAAAATCAACAATGGTGGAACATATACACGATTTACTTATTGCTTAGCGCTCATAATGTTAGTACAGGACTCTGGATCTCGTCGCGAGCATTTGAAGGGTGCAACTTCGCGTGTCAAGGTTTCAACCATCGATTTCCCTAACTACTTGTATTTGTGGCACAGATTTGAATCAAGTGCGATTGTGATTGCTAAATCAAGTTTGATGATGATTGCAGAATGGGACCGTAGCGGGCTCTGCCGCGAGCGGCCCTGTGCGTTATAAGAAATTTCCGACATATCGTAACCAAAGCTGTATTCCAAAACTGAGAAACCAAACACCAATTGATAACACCAGTCCTCACGCTGCATCTTTTCTGCCAAGCCTGTATATAAGCTGCTCTCCCGTACTCGTTGGATGCGAGAGGGACAATGTTAGCATCGTGAATTATGGAAGTATAATATCGACATCCAGCAGGACAGAACTCCGTGCAAATCATTCATGTCGGTGCAATGTTGGAAATGTCTGACATGCGGAGAACGTCCATGCATTTATGCATGGATCAGAGTGAGTATACATGAGACACTACATAAGGTTCGATATCATCCAGAGTCAGACACCGTGTGTTGCAAAGTGCGCGACTGTAGGGGGAGAGAGGGCCCATCGACGAAATAGTGATATCGCTTAGTGTACAGAGAACTCATAGCCAGAACCACCATGTTACAGCTTCGCTTTGGGTTTCGCCCGCATCTCCCTGGCTTTGTCTCTTAGCACCCTCCTCAAAAGTTTACCGCTAGGGTTCTTTGGTATAACATCAATGATCTCGACACCCCCAGCGAGCTTCTTGTAGCCAACTTTATTATCAGCAACGTGCTGCAAAGTTGAAATATAAGCATTACATGTTCACTGATGTTTCGAAGCGCTTACCTTCATAATGGACGCCTTGATCTCGTCCGCGGCCGGTGGGCTGTCTTTGACACGTTTGATGGCCTCAGGGCGGAGAGCGACGAACGCCAGTGGTAGATCACCACTATATTCATCTTGTATTCCAACCACACACGTATCTGTCACGTCGGGGTGGTCCAGAATGCACCCTTCGAGTTCGGCAGGTGCGACCTGGAATCCACGGACCTTCAACATTTCCTGTAGGGTACTCAGTCAAGTGAGACAGAGGACTAAGGTCAATCACCCAACCTTTAACCGGTCAAGGACTACGATTTCGCCCTTGCGGTTCATCATCACCTCATCACCGGTACGGAGCCATCTGAAAGCGGAACATCAGTCGCCAGTCAATAGAAGGCCTATCCACTCACCCATTTACAAAGGTTTCCTTCGTTCTGATCAAATTACAGTCAATACGTGAGCGGTAGGAAGATAATCTCATACGCTTCAAGGTTGTTTGCATAACCAAGCGCAAGCGCCTGCGTCTTCACGACAAGCTCGCCAGCTTCGTCAAAGTCGGCAAGAGTGCCATCTGGTTTCTCCACGCGGCCGACAATACCAGGAAGAAGCTGGCCAGCACCACCACTCAAGTCACATCTCTTGTCCAGAGCCCAGCTGGTTATAACAGGCCCCGTTTCGGTAAGGCCTGTGGCCGCTGGGATAAGACATAGACAGGCATCATCCAGAGATGGACTTACCGTAGCTCTGCCCAAGGTCGGCGTTTGGGAATGTTTGAACAAGCTGCTCCATTACCTCACGAGACAAGGGTGCAGCGCCCGAGGTGACGTATCGGACATGACTAAAATCGTAACTCTTGACAGCTGGATGCTAAATGGCAAGCGCAAATAGGTGAGACCCGATCATTCCGGAATTACGGCTTACTGACCTTGCATAATTGTACAAGTTGTGGGGGGACCAACCTTAAGTCTTGTTCAGTTGAGGTCAAAGAAAGCTAAGGACGACGCACATAAGATGGGTAATGTGGTACCTGGTTATACTCTTCAAAAAGTCCAGAAAGTTATATTTTGCTGTTAAGACAACCGTCATCTGGATGTGCTTCAGTCAGTGTACAACTGCAGATTCGGAGATATATCGACGCACTCCGCAGAAAAAGGCAAAATGTGCCTACCAGATATTCAGTAATGAAACAACTAAATTGAACTGAGCTCGTACATTGAACACTAGTCCATAAATATCTGAAAATAGTTGGTTTCACAACAACATAACGACGTTGTAAGAACGGTAATGGCTCACGGTATAAAGGAAGCACTGCGCAATCAATCAAGTTGAGCCCTTCGGATAAACAGTAACCCACTCACCGGCACAGCATACGTCGCCAGGTTTAAATCGTTGTCCGGCATATTCCTCGCCGACTCTGTGGTGCGTAGCAAGCTGAATGACATTTGCAATCGGCGAGTAGTGGGGTATTGCAACGGCCTGATGCATAACATGTGCAAGTTACATCGACACGCAGGTCCTCGCGAAATACGCGCTTACCTTCGGGCGACCAGTTGTCCCACTGGAAAAGTTCAGAAAGGCCACCTTAGTCTTCCCTTCACCAGGAGCAAGTTTTCGTTCTGTGAAGTTCGGAGCACTCGCAAGACCTTGCGAAACCAAAGCTTGCACAGTCAATTTCTGCGCGGTATCCGCATCCTCGACGTCAAAAAGAATGATGCGATCCGCAGATACACCAGCGGCATGTGCAGACGACAGGGCCACCTTAAGCGAGTCCGGGTGCGTGATGATGACGGCTGCTTTCACTGTACTGATTTGATACACAAGTTCATCAACTGTGAATAGCGGGTTGGCACCGCTTGTGGGTGTCTCAGAATGTTTTAGGCGACTTAGAGGAATTGAGCATACGATACGGCAGCACCAAGTCTATGAGCCGCCCAAGTAGCCACAAGATAATCTGTGGAATTCATACTGTCAACCCAGACATACACCGCATGTGACGAAGCCAACTCGCATACCAATATGATTTGGACTGTAGATCAACACTATTAGATGCGCAGAATGAGGGAATCATCAATGCTGCAAGTGCTTGAATTATAGTGTCATTACCAACATCGTCCTCCTCTGCCGTGCCAGACGAGTAAGTACAAGTCAGTGCCATGGAAACGCAGAGAACGCACGGATGCTATAGCGGATACTCAACGCATTAGCCAAACCATACGTCCGAGCTCTAAGCTGTGAAGTATACGATTAGCCATGGTAAACATAGACCGGGAACAGCAATTGGTATTAACCCCACACCAACTTTCCCGCATTACCCCGCAAAACACTCACCTCCTCAAGCCCAATATTTCTCCCACTCTGATCATCAACAATCCAGGTACCATTTTTACGAACGGGCCTCCTGACATGCTCCGCATCCAATACGAACTGCGCAAGCGTGAGGTCGTCGGGTATGCGAGGGAGGATTCCTGAGGGCGACACGAGTTCAGCCATTCTCTATTAACCTGGGCCAATTCAAACAGGCGGGAACAATAAGCAAAAGCAAGGGACGCTCTGTAAGATGGAAATTCTCATGGTTGTTCTTATACGTCAACATCAACTCACATCTTATCTTCATCCTTTTCCGTCACTGATTACACCATCGCTTGCCGAAAACCTATTGAGGTATGGCGAACCAGGGCCAACCCGTCCGGTCGAATGGCATTCACTGGAATTCGTAAGTATGGTTTTCTCACCAGTGTTGCTGTCAGTTTAAAATTAATGCTTGTTCCGAATTTTGATGTGATGACAGAATTCATTGAGATATCTAGGGTGTGTCCATGTCACCTATGGTCCGACAAGTCACAAGATATCGCAAAAGTGGCGTCCCTCAGGTTGTTTGCATTGACCACACAATAACAAACAATACGACCAAGGACCACCCACATGTATACAAAATCCACTACAAGTTCAAATTTTCACTGGACAACTAATACGAGGAGAAAAGGCCAGGGGAGACATATAGAGGTATGATCGGCTACTTTAACGCTCTCCTGCATTGACTTATAGTCACACCAGCAGTATTGGCAGGCATACCTCTCGATCTTAATCATTATGCTCCCTAGGCCAGCCTCGGGGAGTATAACGATTAAGATCGAGTTTGACTTTCCTTCCGCGAGAATCTTACCCAACAGGACGGCCAGGAACTTGAAGTCGTTCTGTGGTCGTGGTGCATACTAAGGCCCAGAAAGAGCTTACCTCACCAAATCCGATTGTGTTGGGAGGACCAAGGGTGGACTTTGTGGGCATATCTGACAACATACAACATACCTAGTGCTCGGAATTCGAGCACTCTTTTTCCAGCGGTGGGGGAGGCAACGACGGTTTATCAGCCCCTGGAGGACGATAAGGAATGTAACATGGTGGTTAATACTGATGACAGAGAGAATCAGCACCATCCTGCGTAGGCGTGCGCGAAGCTGCTTCTTGGCTTCATTCATGTCGTCCGAAATGTCTGATGAAATCTTTGCACAGCGTTGTACTGTGGGGGCCCTGAGCCCGAAGTGGACCTCAAGCTTTCAAAATCTGTCCAGTTTTCTTGGAGGCTCAGTCCCTCAGGAGATACATACTGTGCTACGGCAATATCCTACACGATGAAGGTGATCCTGCAATACCTAATTTGAACGTTTCTAATAAATTGTTCGTGGCCCAGATGATCAGGGAAATCGTCACTCTCGTACTCGAAAACCTCCTCGAATATCCTTTCTTGCAAGATTCTTGTCTGTCTGTGGACTCGACTCTGGGTGAGTACTAATGAATGCTCACAATGATACGGGTTCATCGTCTGGATTAGGTGGTTGGACCGTGAGCATTTTTAAGATACAGTAAAATGTCTTACGCACCCGGTCGATATCAAGCATTAACGAGATGAGGGGAGCCTTCGAGGAGCAGTTCACTTGGGAGAGATCGACGCTCTGTTAGTTACAGGTCGACAAGGTAGTAAGGCGTGATTGAATGTATGATGGTATTTGGGCCACCAGCAAGAACGGATAGCGGAGTAAAGTTGTGATGAGCAAAGTCGTGTGGAGGGTGTGCGGTCAGTCCGAATGAAGTTTGGAACAGATGGAATGCCATCAGACATGAAGCTTGGGCGCTACATTTGCACAGCATATGCTATGAGCTGCGAAATGATCACGAGGATAATGTATGAAAAAGGTACCAGCTCAAACACCCAGTGCACTCTTGACCTAAACGCTCATCGAGTTTTGGTGTGAAGACATCGACGCCAGCTAAGGAACATATCGTTGTAAGTGATGGTTTTGGACTTTGTTGGATGAAAGCTGAGACGGAGCTGCGCACGGTAGTTGATTATGTCTTCACCCATCCTTGTGGCGCAAGAAACATCAAGCATAACGCCCTGCCAGAAATTTGAAGGACACACGGAATGGATCGGTGGCGCTATACATCTGCCAGGCGGAGAGCGGATAATGACTTGTTCATGGGACGGCTCGCTGCGGGTATGGAACATTAAGAGTGGGAAACAGATTGGCAACGACTGGCGGGACGGAGAAAGTGGAGTGCGGACAATAGCATTGTCTCCGAATGGGAAGAAGGTGGCTAGCGGGAGTATAGATGGCAGAGTGAGGTTGTGGGACATTGACACAGGGAAAATCATCGCGAGATGGATGGTACATAAAGAGCAAGTGAAGTCTATCTGCTGGAGTGAAGATGGTCGGCGAGTGTTGAGCGGATCATACGATGGGACTGCAAAGGAGTGGGATGTAGAGAACGGAGAGACAACACTCGGTCCGATCGTGATAGGGCACCTAAACGTGTGGGCAGCCGTCTACTCGCCAGACATGTCCATGTTTGCGACTACTGGAGATGGCCGTATTGGACGTAATTATGACAATTCCCCATCCGAGCCCCCAGTGAAAATCTGGGATGCAAGGACCGGCGAGCTTGTCGCCACTCTCAACTTGGGCGAACACTCAATGTTTTGCCTGGCTTGGACCGCGGATGGAAAAGCGCTCATCTCCGGGTCATTCCAATTTGATCACTCAATTAGGACGTGGAATACTAAAACTTGGAAATGTGTCACAGTACTGGAAGGGCACACCGACACAGTCTACGCCATTGCGATATCTCCGAATGGCCGCATCCTCGCAAGCGCATCGCGGGACAAGACAGCGCGATTATGGAACCTTGAGAACGGCCAACCCATCAGTTCGCCCCTCCATCATGCGGACGGGGTACTTTCTGTGTCACTTTCGGTAGATGGAAAGCTACTAGCCACTGCCTGCAGTGACAATAACGCATACATGTGGGACGTTTCTGCGATATTGAAAGAAGCTGGCCTCCAAGACCTACTGTTGGACCAGCGCGACAAGTCAGGACTCAGCACTCGCTGTACGTGACACTTTCGAATCACAAATTTCCTCATTGCATTTAACATATACATTTTAGACCATTAATGCAACACGACGTCCTGTTCAGTCAATCAAGGTTTCCAACCGGGTACCCCGGGGTTTTTTCGATGACTCACCGCATCCTCACGTACGTCGCGTCGCGCGTGTCCCATCTGGTACTGTTTATGTTGACCTTGATGTTCCCAGCGATCTGCGCAATCCGATCCCCACGATGCGCCATCCCAATCCCTGTTTCAATGGGCTCGAAATATCTTCTCTGGCAGACCCAGTAGTGCACAGGTCGAGCTGCATGAACATAGCCCAACAGCCGTCGACGTCCCATATGCTAAGGGCAAACGTGTATGTCATTTTCTTCCCTTTCGGATATTCGAACTTCATTTCATATCACACAGAGGAACGCATCGGCAAGAGAGAAACGGAGACCAGCTTTGAAAATCCCCACTGCAAGCAGTTCACGTCCTCCCAATAGCAATGCCACACAGCAATCCAATAGCGCAGCTCAGGCCCAGTCATCGTCGCAACCACATGCGGCTGGTTCCACCTCCACCGCACCTCCCGTCGTCGCTAATACAACTTCCAACGCTAATCCTCATGTAATGATCAGACACGCTGGACGCTGGACTCGCTTTTGGCTCTTTATCTGTTGTGCCTTTTCTGAGTATACCGACGGTCAACATTAGTTTACCCGGCTTATTTTCTCGTTCTTTACGAAGATCCCCGTTTTCATCTGATATGCTACAATGTTCATCTCGTCCCTCCAGCTTTATGGAGATATAAAGTTGTTTCCTATTTACACTCGCACCGACCATTTTCAACTGATGTTTCATTGTTCTACACAAATAGCATCTACTCTCAGATCTAAACTATGCAGAGGGATCTTTGTACGAGTCCTTTGAATAACATTGCGAGGTTATTACACGTCCAAAGTGCACCTTGAAATATTGCTGACTATAAGTACGGGCTCGTCCACCATCTAACGGCTGCATCTCATATTTAGTCGCAGAAGATACAGAGTAGAGAGAAAACAAAACAAACACTCTGGGCGTTCGACAGCAGCACCGTATTGCTGCCAGCAACAGCGACACTACAGCGTGGCATTCTCGACATCGATGATGTCACACCCAGAGGCCCTGATGTTTAAGACAGAAAGAATTCAGCAATATGTACCTCTTGGCATTCAAATTTACAAGTTAAGAGTTAGAAAATGATGGGAGGTCAGCAAGTGAATATACTGAGTGAAGAAAAACACCTGTTTACAAGCCGCCGATGTTTCTCGATCGATATGTCTCAAATGGGCAACCTACCGATGAAATTTTTGCACTGTAGGGGACTTTGAGCCCGAAGTCGATCTCAACCTTCCAAAATCTATCCAGTTTTGTTGGAGACTCAGTCACTCAGGAGATGCATACTGTGCTACGGCAATAGTAGGTGATCTTGCAATACCTAATTTGAGCGTTTCTAATAGATTGCGAAGCGCACAAGATCAAAGAAATCGTCACTCTCACACTCGAAAACCTCCTCGAACATCCTTTCTTGCAGCTCGTCTGTCTGTGGACTTGGCTCTGGGTGAATGTTTACGATGATACGGGTTCATCGTCTAGATTAGGTGGTTGGACGGTGAGCATTTGCAAGACACATTAAAAATATCTTGCGTACCTGGTTGGTATCAAGCATTAACGAGATGAGGGGCATCTTCGAGGAGTAGTTGACTTCGGAGAGATCGACGCTCTGTCGGTTACAGGTCGACAAGGTAGTAAGGCACGATTGAATGTATGATGTTATTTGGGCCAGGAGCAAGAACAGATAGCGGAATGAAGTTGTGGTGGGCAAAATGGCGTGGAGGGTGTGTGGTTAGTCCGAATGAAGATTGGAACAAATGGAATCGATCAGACACGAGGTTTGGGCGCTTCAGCTGCACAGCATATGATATAAGCTGCGAAATGAACACGCGGATAATGCATACCAACTCAAACTTCCAGTGCACTCTTCACCTAAACGCTCATCGAATCTTGGTGTGAAGACATCGACACAAGCTAAGGGACATATCGTCGTAAGTGATGCTTTTGGACTTTGTTGAATGAAAGCTGAGACGGAGTTGCACACGGCAGTTGATTATGTCTTCACCCATCCTTGTGGCGCAAGAAACATCAAGGATAACGCCCTGCCAGAAATTTGAAGGAAATACGGATTTGATAAATGACGCTATATATCTACCAGGCGGAGAGCGGATAATGACTTGTTCATGGGACGGCTCGCTGCGGGTATGGAACATGAAGAGTGGGAAACAGATTGGAGACGACTGGCGGGTCGGAGAACGTGGAGTGGGGACAATAGCGTTATCTCCGGACGGGAAGAAGGTGGTCAGTGGCATGATGGATGGCGGAGTGAGGTTGTGGGACATTGACACAGGGAAAATCATCGCGAAATGGACGGGGCATAAAAACGAAGTGAGATCTTTCTGCTGGAGTGAAGATGGTTGGCGAGTGTTGAGCGGATCTAACGATGGGACTGTAAGGGAGTGGGATGTAGAGATCGGAAAGACAACACTCGGTCCAATCGAGACAGGGCACCAAACCGTGTGGACAGCCGTCTACTCACCAGACATGTCCATGTTTGCGACCGCTGGAAGCGACAGGGCACCCGATTCTGACTACCCGATCAAAATCTGGGATGTGAAGACCGGCGAGCTTGTCGCCACTCTCGGACACAAAATGTTTTGCTTGGCTTGGACTGCGGATGGAAAAGCGCTTATCTCCGGGTCATTCGGATCTCAATCTGATCACTCGATTAGGACATGGAACACTAAAACTTGGAAACAAGTCGCAGTACTGAAAGGGCACACCAACTCAGTCTACGCCATTGCCATATCTCCGAATGGCCGCATCCTTGCAAGCGCATCGTTTGAGACAGCACGATTATGGAACCTCGAGAACGGCCAGCCCATCAGTTCGCCCCTCCACCATGAAAACATCGTGCGTTCTGTGTCATTTTCAGCAGATGGAAAGCTACTAGCCACTGCCTGCTATAACGGAAACGCATACATGTGGGATGTTTCTGCAATATTAAAAGAAGCTGGCCTCGAAAACTTACTGTTGGACCAGCGCGACAAATCGGCACTCACTGTACGTGACTCTTTAATCACAGATTTCCTCGTTGCATTTAAACGTATACATTCTAGACCATCAATGCAACACGACGTCCTGTCCAGCCAGTCAAGTTTTCCAACCGGGTACCCCGGGGTTTCTTCGATGACTCACCATATCCTCACGTACGTCGCGCATGTCTCATCTAGTACTATTTGTATTGACCTTGATGTTCCCAGCGATCTGCGCAGGCGGCTGCTTCCACCTCCACTGCACCTCCCGTCGTTGCTAATACAACTTCCAGCACTAATCCTCATGTAATGATCAGACACGCTGGACGCTGGACTCGCTTTTGGCTCTTTATCTGTTGTACCTCTTCTGAGTATACCGACGGTCAACATTAGTTTACCCTGCTTATTTTCTCGTTCCGAAGATCTCCATTTTCATCTGATACGCTACGACGTTCATCTCATCCCTGCAGGACATGTAATGGAGCTATAAAGCCGTTTCCTATCTGCCCTCGCACCGACCATTTTCAACGGATATGTTTCACTATCCCACACTAATAGCATTCGTTCTCAGATCTGAACTATGCAGAGAAATCTTTGTATGAGTCCTTTGCGAGGCAATCATACGTCCAAAGTGCATCTTGAAACATAAGTACAGCAGGCAAGGCTCATCCACCACTGGCATTTAACGGCTGCATCTCATGTCTAGTAGCAGTAAGATACAGAGTGAGCGCATGGGGGAGAAAGCCAAAAGAAAACGCTTCGACACAGTCCGGGACTCGCTTTGAGCGACAATTGTAACGACACTACGGAGAGTCATTCTCGATGTCGACGATGTCACACCAAGAAACCATGCTGTTGAAGACGGAAAACAATTCAGGAGTGTACCTCTCTAATTCTGCCGAGACCGTGCGCCACTGCCCATCTGTCAGCACACCGTGACTCACTGGCGTCCGCATAGAGTTCGCCAGCACCCACGAAACCGAGGACTACAGCATGCATGCAGCAATCTACTCGCTAGACAACACAAAAATTGCGATGGGAGGAGGCAACATTGGGGTGGAAATGTGGGATGCCAAGACGTCAGGCGAGCTGTTATCTGCACTCAAACACGATCTGGATGCTGACAGCAAGGAAGTGCAACACTCGGTCGACTGTTTGTCATAATTACGACGATGTAGCGCCTAGATAAAGCATGAGATACGCCTTAAAAAGACAAGTACAGCGTCACGACGTGGTGCTTCCCCGAAGTCGGCAGTTGGATTATAGGTGTAGGTACCACAAAAAAGTATTAAAATTAAATAAATTAAATAGAGAGGGAGAGAAAGAGATCGAAAACGTTCCTCGATTCAACCATCAAACGGACCTGTAAATAACTCGCATTCGACTGCGAAATTCCTGCGATCTAATCAACCATCATAGCAACAGTCTCGTTGGCGAGAACTCGATCCTAGATGCCCTGCATGCACAGCATGGATCAGCAAATCTCAACACCATCAGAATGACGTTTGAACATACAGGATTGAGAGGGATTGGGCATTTGGAAACACTCCATCATCCAGGACACTCACTGCTCTGACAATTGCGGCATTTCCGTGGCTTATTTGTGCGCCGCTTCGCACTCACAGCTGCTTCTCCCGTGGTAATGTTGTCACCCGTTGTCTTTCGTTTGGCCGCTCGTGAGGGTCCCGCAACTGTCGCTCGTGCCTGCACAGCGTCAGCATAGAGATAATGCACTGCTGACTGTTGCAAGGTGTGGTCAGCAAGAATTTTACCTATCTGCCATGAGCTGACTTCGGTGATATCAACGCTTGGACAGATTGTAAGTGAGTCGTGGAACTGCTGTGGGTGCATTGATGGGAATGTTCGCGGGAATGGAACGCACGAGAGCGCGGATACGTTGGCTGGCCTCCACATTGAGAGCAACAGTGTTGTGCTCGTTGCAAAAGTCGGTCCAGGTTTTGTAATACACCTTCAGGTGTTCGGGCAACTGTGATAATGTGTATTAGTGAGTTGTGAATGGTGTGAACAGAATTTCGTACCTTGTAGAAAATTTTCCGGCCATCAGCATGTCCTGCCCAAATGACTGCGAGAGACACCCAATTTGGTTGTCGTGCAGGGTCTGCAAACAATGGTGAGGATGTGACTAAAAGCTGGAAGAGATCTCGTTCTTCGCGGGTGTGAATAGGTAAGACAGCCATCAGTGTACCTTGCGACTCAGCAACAAACTGACGGCGAAGTCTTTGCTCACGCGCGAATGTGCCATTGAACTCCATCATTCCAAGTGGTTTGAAGAATGCAGGCGAGAATTGAATCATTCTGAATGTCTCGCAGGTTTGCTCGTAATCATTGCCGTTTACCCAGCCAGTTCGATTTGCGTTGTCGGAGAGGATGGCATCTGCAGTCAAGTCAAGAAGTCGGGAAATACAATTCTTCAATAGGATGTGAAAATGACCAATATAAGCTTTGTTTGTGCGGTTCATTGTGCCGACCTGTGATGCTCTGATTACAATGTTTGAAATCAATGTAAGTTTGAACACTCACTGTCATATTGTGACATACAGCATAGTCAAGAAGGACATTGATTGCATGGCGCAGAGAAGTGTTGAAGGATGTATAACGTCGTATGAGATTTTGATGGACACCTCCTTTGACACTATTGGTTCCACGACAACATCGGTATAATGTGAGGCCACTTCGATCTTCACTGGTCTTGAAGTAAAGATTGATGTGTGGGGGATCTGAGTAGTACCTGAGTCGCACATTTTCATGACATGCTTCGCAACATCCCAGGCTCGATCATTCAAATCAGGAAATCACGAGTTTACTTAATCCTTACTTATTTCGACCTTTTCCCACTTATTCCCACTTATTTCAAATGGATCTACTTATTTTTCTTAAATCACCACCTGGTCCCAACTGAACTATCAGGATCTGTTAGCAATCATTATAAATGTGTGCTATAAAATTATTGGACTCTCAATTTGCAAGATGGTACATCAAGAGAACATTTAAGAAAGAAAATTATCAGCATTAATATGTCACTCAAGCTTCATACTAGTCACTAATTGTTGGCCTTATGCAATGAAACATGTCTCTCATGCCCAACAAACATATTGGAACACTCGATTTTGAAGCAGTTGTCAAATTTCAAAAAATAAGTAGATCCATTTGAAATAAGTGGGAATAAGTGGGAAAAGGTCGAAATAAGTAAGGATTAAGTAAACTCATGATTTCCTGATGTTGAACAATGGCTGCTTTGTTGTTGCGTCTTTTAATGGCCCATATGTTTTCAGGACCTCTGCGACTCGAGGCAAGAGGATTTCAGGTGGAGGGATATAACGATGGACATGTGCTAACACCCACTCTGGTTTCGACAACAGCTGTGAGTTGTAGGTTGTTCTGAAATTCTTCAAAGCAGCTTCTACAGCTGCTTTATCCTCTGCAACTGGAAGGAAAAAGGCTGAACTGAGTGCACGAGCAAATGGTTGTCTGAGGCCATGGTGACGGGAGATTGGGAACTGATTGTACCAGTGGAAATTGTCATATATGACACACAAATGGATTGTGGTGGTGTCAGGCTGAGCTGCAAAGTTAGCATAAGGCTCCATCACATATGCCAGTGCAGCTTCAGCTTCTGGGTCTCGCTCAGAACCATCAATGGTCTGTTCCAGAGTAGTGTCACTGTCTTCGTCATTGAGATTCAAGTTAGATGGTAGTAGAGTAGGTGTGCACTGATCAGAGTCATTGGTGACAGGAATTATGTTTTCACCTGGTGGTGGATCGACTGATGTTAGCTGTGCACTCAATGACTCTGATGGCTCCTTATCTCCACAGTGAAGGGAAGGGCACACTCACAAACTGCGGACATGTGTGACAACCAAAAATGGTGGGCTCCCACATGATGACAGCGGTATTGCCTTCTTCACCTTACAAAGACTGGCAGGCATCAAAAAGGATGGTACAAGGACCTTTGAAACAGTCATCACAACCCTCGTAGATGTAACACTGATACCATCAATGGCCGATGGATGTTCGAGTGCGACTATGCCATGGGCAACCTCTTGTCCATCTGGAGCGAGAAGTGCGATTGCTGTTCCACGAGCTGTGTCTACTGAGACAGGTTGGGCAACTTCCATCTCTATGAGCTGGAA
Organism: Suillus subluteus; assembly: GCA_016647755.1. Classification (NCBI taxonomy): domain Eukaryota; kingdom Fungi; phylum Basidiomycota; class Agaricomycetes; order Boletales; family Suillaceae; genus Suillus; species Suillus subluteus. The sequence continues at coordinate 22,902 of JABBWI010000496.1, forward strand.
ATATATCTGGGAGGTTGCATATGCATCGAGCACAGCATAGCCAGTGTACTCGGATGGTAGGACTTGGTCAGCCCATCTTGGACTGACACGAATCTGAGGATCCTTTGGGAGCTGCTTTTGGAGCAACGTGGCAACAAGCTCTGCAAGCCCAACATTTTTTTTGACTGCAGCACCCCGTTCCTTTGCCATTGCTCCAAGCTCAACATGACCCACAAATGGCTCACTAGTTGCATCGAGGGCACAGTCTCTCTGGAGCCGCTTGAAATCAGCACCAATGTTGACACTGACTTTTTTGAATAGAGGTGAATGCAGGAATGTGAGCAAGGAGTGAGGGAGATTGATATGACCATTTTGAAGGAACGGAGCCATCTATGTAATTGTGTGAGACTCAGAGTCAGTTGGTGAACAGCAGGAATTGTTACGAACTAGGTGAGTTCTGATACTAGCAACATGATAAGTGTTATCAGCTAGGATCGTTCAAGCCTTCGACGATAAGTCAAAGGTTCAGAGGTTCTTCTAAGACACGTAAGGAGAGTGTCCTTAACACGAATCAATGTTCAGAGACGACTTAAGATTGGAGGTCTTAAGTGAACAAGTTCCAGGTAAAACCTAGTAAGATTAAAGTAAAGAACTACATAGTACATGCTGAGTTTATATAGGGAACTGCTATGCATTTAGGGCAGGTACATATGAGTCAAAGATAGGAAAGAGTCGGAATGGGTTGGAATGAGTCGGAATGAGTCAAAGATAAAAGTACAAGAATAGAATGAGTTGGAATGAGTCAAAGATAGAAGTACAAGAATAGAATAGATCACCTAATGACAACTGTATGGTGATTGTGGTGTTGATACATTTGTAAATGGAAAGAGTAAGTCTAGTGGCGGCATTGTGTGGCTCGTGATGTGATACAAAGTAGAAGAAGAGAAAATGATAGGGGTGTATGTTTGACTGTAACATTACCCCGTTTTTATCATTGAAGTCATCGGCTTCAACATTCTAAGTTATAATAGTCATGATCGTCAAGGTCCCCAGCACTAACACATTGCCTGAACATAAGGTCGTCTTCTTCTTCCATGACCCAATTCATAGCTGCATCTTGATCAGCTTCCCACCTGGAGAGTGCTTCATAAAATCCTTTGTCTGTCCAGACCAAAGGGATAGGGCATTCGCCCTTAAGGTCTTTACAAAAGACCGATAAGTGCCCAGGGGCGATGTCATGGCATACTCAGCAATAGTATGTGGGACAATTTTTGTGGCGATGGCCAACAAGTCCACAGTTACGACAGGTAAAGTTATCGGTGGGGTTGGTTTTTACAATGATAACAGACGGGGTCGCTGGCGGAGAAGGGGTTTTGGAACGGAGGTCGTTGATAAGAGGGGCGACTGAGAGTTCCCGTTTGAGTTTCAGAGATTGTCTGCAGGTGGGGATAAGGCGGGCTGGCCGTGAGGGTATTGGCGTGTTAAATGCTTCAATAATAGGTACACTAGGTACGTGATGAGAATCGACAAAAGAAGTCATATGCTCAATGGGAGATCTTGTCTCAACTGGAGGTGGAATAGGTATCGCAATGTGCGGAGAGGGTGGTCTTGCGATTGGATTGGTGGCGATTTGTTCTGTGATGATATGAAGAGCCTCTCTAATGGTTTCCTTGGTGTTGGGAGGCATGAGGTGTATGGTGGTATTGCAGATATGAATATGAAGATGACTGAAGATGGCCTGCATGCGTTCATTGTCAATGAGTTCAGAAGTGCGTTTGACAAGGTTGGCAGTGCAAACAATATTAATGAGTAATGTGCTAGAGAGAGCTCCTTTCTTGGCAAGGAGTCAATCAATTTCGATAGCGTACTGCTCAGATAGTAGAGCGGATTCAAATAAGGTATTTGTTTCGAGGTCGTCGAGAATGGCAAAATAGTTTTTGACATTGTTGGTTTCGGTGAGGGTAGCAGTAGGGGATGGTGGAGTGTTAGGGATAGATGTGACGGTGTTGGTCATAGTATCAATGAGACAGATGAGTCCTTGGAGTTGTGAGAGACAGATTTGGAGCTTTTGGATTTCTAGGGAGTGAGACATGTGTTCAATGGGGTTCTTATAGATGATGAGCTTTCTTATAGGAGGCAAGGAGCGTGGAAGCGTTATCAAGGTTCGCTTCAGGAATCCATTCGTTACTTGCGGAAGAATACCCTTTCCATGATACAAGATAGTGTCTTCATTTACCCATACCTTTATGCAATAGGACAGCTTCTACTTTGTATTCTTCTTCGTTATCTATGATGTCAGGGGGAGGATTGTGGAAGTTTGGACTGTGAATTTCTGTTTTGTGATAGGAGGATAATTCTGAAGCATGGAACGTGGGGTGAACCTTCCATTTTTTCGGTAGTTGGAGTGTGAATGTAATCGGGGAAAGTACTGCGATAATGGGAAAGGGTCCGTATCGTTTTGGTGCAAGTTTCTTTGAGGGTAGCTGTGTGATCAGGTTCTTTCCTGATAACCAAACCTTATTGCCAATCTTCCATGGTTGGTACTTCTTTCCGTGCGGTCATTCGGCCATTCGCTGCATTGCGATATTATGGCATGATGTGGCTTCTTTGCGAATCTTCTGGAGGAGACGTACTCGTTCCTCAGCTGCTGGGATGGTGGATTCAGGGAGGACATGTGGGAGAGCTCTGGGCTCGAATCCATACATGAGGAAGAACGGGATGCATTGCAGGAGTTGTGTTTTCTATGGTTATGGACAAATTTGGACATAGGGAGGTGTTCGACCCAGTCTTCTGGGTTGTTGCGGCAATAGATGCGGAGATAGGTTTCTAGTTCTTGATTCAGTTGTTCGGTCTGACCGTTGGTCTGAGGATGATAAGCTGTAGATGCAGCAATATCGTATTTCAATAGCTTGGTGAGTGCTTTAGAGAATTTGGATATGAATTGCAGTCCACGATCTGAAATTACCTTTTTGTGAAGTCCAAAGCGATGATAGACGTATTTGAAGAATTTCTTGGCTACACCTTCTGAGGTGATGGTTTTCGTACAAGGGATCAGAATTACCCCCTTTATAAGCCCATGGTCTACCACGACCATGATAGAATCAAAGCCGTTGCAGGGGGGGAGGTCGGTGATCAGATCAATGGATATCTGGGCGAAGGGTGTAGAGACTGCTGATGGAATGGGGACGAGTGGGGGGGTTGTGGGATGGGTATCAGATTTCATTTGCTGACAAAGGGCGCAACCCTCTACGTATTTTCGAATATAGGTACCCATAGACAGCCACCAGAAATCACGCTTAACCAGTTCTTCGGTTTTAAAGCGACCCAGGTGTCCCGCCGTAGGGTGATCATGAGTTCATTCAAGAATGACGCGGTGGCCAGCTGGTCAGACGTAGGCATGATCTTTGTAGTACAAGACATCGTCCTTAATTGTCCAGTCGGAGAGAGCCGATTTCATGGGAGGAAGACATAAACCGTTCAGGGCATCTGAAGCGGCTTGAAAGATGGGATCAATGTCGTCAGGGTCGGGATTTGCAAGGGTAGTCATAAGTTCTTGATCAAGAAGTCGTACAAACATGGAATCAGGGAGCATAGTGACGTCTTCATTATCAGTTTCTGCAGGAATATGATCAGGTCGGTGGGAAAGAGCATTGGGGGTGGAGAGTTTGCTTCCTGCGATGTGGTGGAGTTCGATATCATAACATGAAAGAATCAGTTGCCATCTGGCTTGGCGACGGGTCAACTTTTGAGCGGTGCGGAAATAGAGGAGGTTCTTATGATCGGTGAATACAATGACTGGGTGAGCGTTTCCTTCTAGGTAGTGATGCCATTTGGTGAGAGCGCAAATGACTGCGAGCAGTTCTCAATCAAAGATTTGATAGTTACATTCTGCTGGGTTCAGGGATTGGGATAGATAACCGCAAGGATGATATACACCGTTTTCATCAGTCTGAAGAAGGACAGCACCAGTTGCTACCAGTGAGGCGTCGGTTGCTACAGCGAATTTCCATGATGGATCGGGGTTACGAAGGACGGGTTGTTTCAGAAAACATTCTTTAAGTGTTGCGAAGGCGTTTTGACAGTGGGAAGACCAGAGGAAGATGTTATCTTTCTTTGTCAAATCGATAAGAGGTCGTGCGATGTCAGAGTAATGAGGAATGAAGTTACGATAAAAGTTGCAGAATCTGAGGAACGATCTTGTTTCTTTAACCGTAGATGGTATTGGCCAATCACGGATTCCATCGGTTTTTGCAGTGTCCATTGCAACGCATCTGGGTCTGATAATCATGCTGAGGTACTCCACTTCTTGGGCGTCAAAAGTGCATTTTCCGGTTTTAAAAATAGTTTTTCTTTGTGTATCTTCATGAGAATGCGGCGGGTTCTTTCATGGTGTTCATCAAGGTCATTGGAGAATATAAGGATGTCGTCCATGTATATTACCAACCATCCTTTGTTAATCTCTTGCTGGAAGGTTCAGTTCATGTAGGCTTGGAACGTAGCCAGGGAATTACATAGCCCGAAGAACATGACGTTAGGTTCATAGAGCCCAAATTCTGTAGTGAAGGTGGCTTTCCATCTATCATCAGGGTGGATACGGATATTGCTATAACCGGATCGGACATCCATCTTTGTGAAATACTTGGCTCCATGCAACCGTGCAATGAGGGACAAAGGAAGTGGAAGTGGGTATGCATTTTTGATTGTCCAATCATTGATGTATTGGTAATCTTGGCAGGGGTGGAGATCTCCACTTTTCTTTCCAACAAAGAAGAAGCCGCTTGCTTGCGGTGACTTTGACTCGGAGATGAATCCCTTCTTTACGTTTTCATCAATAAATGCTTTGACCGACTCCCGTTCTTTAACTGACAGCGGATATATCTTGGACGTCTTTGGAATAAACCCTGGTTTCGTTTCAATGCAGTGATCAATGCCTGGTCTTTCTGGAGGGAGTTGGTTAAGACTGTCTTTGGCAAATATATTGGCGAAATCGTGGAGGTAGGATGGTATGAGTTCTTCGAAAGTTTTCTTTTTGGCTTCAAGGCCCGCAGCTAAGGCAAACTGCTGAGCCTTATTACTCACTTTTGTGTATTCCGATGATCGTGGCAGGGGTGTGACCGTGGGTTTCTGTTCAGAACAGCTGGTTCCGTCAGTGGTTAGAGGAGTGTCAAAGGATACATTGGTGACAACTCATAACTCTGTTGCATCAGGGGAGTATTTGACCAGGAATTTGTCGTCATTAAGGTCGTACATAGAGACTTCTCGCACTGGTGCAGTGAAGTTTTCTTGGGTCCATATGTCTTCCTTGGTGTCGAAGGTTTCGTCGTCATCATCTGGGATAGGGAGGAGGTCAGGGATATCCGCAGCCGTATTATACTGGGGTTCTTCTTCATCAGGAATTTCTTCTATAGTAGTGCTAGGATATTTAGTCGCTATTGGTTCTTCTTCTTCTTGAATAGGTATCACCAGGGTTTCGGCGACCTTTTTCTTGAGTTTGGAATTCTTCCAAGTGCGATCAATGGTTTCTTGTCAAAATAGAAATGGAAGGTTGCCTCACTTCCTTTCTTTATCGACCTCTTCCTCTATGAGAGTACTCTTCTCCGTGCATGATAGAGTGAGAGTTTCAGCGGCCCAATCAATGGATGGGTTCATGGCTTTTAGCCAGGGGAAGCCGAGGAGTATAAGGTCTCTTTTTCCAAGGCTGGTTACGTTGAACTTGCCAATCATGGTTCGTTCATCAATTTTAACTGTGAGAACACAGTATCAGCGAATAGCTCCGCTCTTGGCATAGCTTCCATCGGCGGTAGTAACCTTAAAAGGCTTACTGAGCTTGTGCATGCGAATTTTGTGTTTCTTCATGAATTCTTCGGATATGAAAGTTCCGGCTGCTCTGGAATCAACAACGGCGGTGGTTTCGACGGTTTTGAGACAAGTTTTTGAAATGAGGGAAATGGGAATTCGCATTTCTTTTTGTTCTCCTATTTTTCGTACAAGTCTCAGGGGTACATTGGAAGATACTGACGTTGACCAGTTCTTCCACATCAAAAATCCTCGTTCATACGACGGACTTCCGCCTCTTCTTCTTCTTCTTCGTTGTCGCTCTCTACTTCTTTGCGGCAGATGGGGACCTTCCCGTTCTTCTTCTTCTTCTGAGGGCATGCCTTAGAAGGTGCCCGACAGTGTGGCACGTGAAACACTTTCCAGTCCGGAAATGTTCAGTGCATTCTTCTTCTGTAAGTCGATCGACTTCCATGGCATTGGGATCTTTGGATGGGGTGTATCGGTTAGAACTGTAGTTCTTCTTCTTCTGGGGTTGGTTACGGGATCTAATCGCATTCAACTGAAGGCGAGCGTTATCAAGATTGATGCAGGTTTGCACCACTTTATCAAAATCGTTGGAGACATTGCCCATGCCGTAGAGACAAGCGAGTAGACCGGGGTGTAATCCATCTAAGAAGAATTGCTTTCTTGAGACATCATCATAGATCTCACTTCTAGTAGCGAGCATCAGGAACTCGGATATATAATCCTGGAGTTCGGTTCCTTGTTTCAAGTTGCGGAGTTTAGCGAGAGCGGTTCCATTCGGATCAAGGGGTTTGAATGCTTTGTTAAAGTCATTCAGGAAGTCAGCCCACGTGCTGTATCCAATAGCATGACTGGTGGTGTTTCTGTTCGCAGGATTCTGCACGAGGGAAAGAAAATCTTCCTTCCAATATCTGGCGTTTCCTTTGTTCATGAAGGACGTGACGAAAATAATTTTCTGCTTTTCTTCCACGTAGATTTTCTCATTGATATCAAGATAGGCGGTGCATGCCATGAGAAATCCTTTAGATTTATCTCTGTCTCCATCGAAGATGGGAGGAGTCCCGATCTTGATCTCGATTGGTTTGGAGGAAGACATCGGAGGATTCAGTGGTGGGATCAGCGGTAAGGCACCTAAGGATAGTGCTTGAAGCGTGGGTGTCAATGAAGTCAGCTTGTAGTGCTTCTTGGGGACCTGGAGTTCTATCTGTCATGATGACCAGGGTTTTCTTTCTCTAACTCAACAGATTGTTTCGAGTTTCGATACGATGCATGATAGCAAGGTGGGTTTCAGAAGACTTTAATCTTTTGTTACGAACTAGGTGAGTTCTGATACTAGCAACACGACAAGTGTAATCAGCTAGGATTGTTCAAGCCTTCAATGATAAGTCAAAGGTTCAGAGGTTCTTCTAAGACACGTAAGGAGAGTGTCCTTAACGCGAATCAATGTTCAGAGATGACTTAAGATTGGAGGTCTTAAGTGAACAAGTTCCAGGTAAAACCTAGTAAGATTAAAGTAAAGAACTACATAGTACATGCTGAGTTTATATAGGGAACTGCTATGCATTTAGGGCAGGTACGTATGAGTCAAAGATAGGAAAGAGTCGGAATGGGTTGGAATGAGTCGGAATGAGTCAAAGATAAAAGTACAAGAATAGAACGAGTTGGAATGAGTCAAAGATAAAAGTACAAGAATAGAATAGATCACCTAACGACAACCATATGGTGATCGTGGTGTTGATACATTTGTAAATGGAAAGATTAAGTCTAGCGGCGGCATCGTGCAGCTCGTGATGTGATACAAAGTAGAAGAAGAGAAAATGATAGGGGCGTACGTTCAACTGTAACAGGAATTTCGTGGCTGACCTTGATAAGATAGACTGTGCTTTGATAGGCTACCTGAATCAAAGCTACTGGACCTTGAATTCCCATCTCCAGATTAACTGGCCATTCCATGTCGAATGCCACAGTCACATCTGGATTTTCTGCAGTCCAGTGGTTCATGATCACATTGAACCGCAGGTTGGCTTGGTAGGTACCCACGAACTCTACAATGCTCCATGATGTCTGAGGAAATTCAAGGAGAGGTAATGTGCTGTGTGGCGGGACTGGTATGACATCCTTAAGGAGGGAGGGAAATGCCCGCTGGACTTCATCCTTATCTGCATGTACATTGTCCGTAAAAATGGCCTGGACATCCGAGTGCCTGAACTTTTGCAATGACTTAGCAACTTCATGTAGGTTCAGCATATATTGGTCATGACCTTTCGTCATCATAAACAACATGGAATGAATCTCAGCATATTCATTCACAACAGTGTGAAGTGCAGTGAACAGAGGGGCACCCCCCACCTTGCCCAGGTGTTTGACAATCTAGCAAGTAAATATCATAAGAAAAGATTGCAAACACAAACAAAGAAAAATACCTTGAAGCTATGGTCAATGGCAAGAACTCGTGCTGGGAGCATGGCAATAGATTGCTTCATCTCGGGTGCCCATCTCTCAATCAACATGTCATAGAAATGACTGAGATAGCCTGAGCTTGGCACAAAACCCACGTACCCATCACGATCACCGAACGAGCCAAATGCCTGCTTCTGAATCCAAAACTGCGGTGGGCATGCCTTGTAGCGATCATGCACGAGCTCAAGATACTGTAGGTGAAGCTCGTCATATCTTTGATAGTGAAATGACTGCAGCATTTGTGCAAAAGGTGCAGGTCCAATTCCAGTGCGAATGGAGGAGTGAAGGAGGGACATGAGGTTGTTTGAGAGGCCACTGCGGTATGTCAACTGGAAGGGAAACAGCATTGAAATTGCAGCTGGAAGGACATCAAGGATAGCAGGACTCCAGCTACAATACGTTTTTCGGCATTCTGGTACAACACAAGCATAATGATAGCCAATGATGTAGACATTTCAGTTGATGTCAACAACCCGACATGCCTTGCCAATCCATCCAAACCTCTGCACAAAAACAGTCTTCCCCTGCCCTGTCAACTGACCATTTGCCTTGCACTGAGGACAAGGAATCCGATCACCAAGCAAACAATGCAGAAGCCAAATGAAAAATGCAGGGTGGTAAAAAACGGAGGGTTCGATTACAGCATTTCACTGTGTCAACAAGGTGAGAAATGGCGAATAGTCCCAAACCCACAGTCGCTGCTCCTTGTAGCATTTTGGCATTGCTGGTGTCTGAGTGCTCTGTTTGATCTCCTTCTTTAGCATGTCTTCTACCGTCTTATAATGACAGTCCAGCCACAGCGGCATTGTCAAACGTAAACTCGAAGTCCTATTCTGTGTTGTGGAAGAATCTGCTGGTGGCAGGGGCACACTACCATCATGCAGTACATGAACCTCGTCCTCATCTCCATCATCAAGTGGGGGATGGAACTCGTCATCAAGAAGTTGATCCTCATCAGGGTCATTGTCGTCGATGTTGGCTGTGCTCGCACTGTGATTGACAGCAAGATCAGAGCCATAAGGATTTTCAATGTCCAAAACTGAATAAATACATAGTTGTGAGCTTCGGTAACACAATTGACATAGTGATGAACACCCACCAGCGTTATCACATGAGGCAGCACTTACTGGCCTGACAGTAGGAGATGGAGGCCTCTCAGGAGTGTTGGTGCCATGTCTCCAAGGTTGGGCTTGACTCAGAGTGGTTCTGCCTGAGGACACTGCCCCATGGCACGCCATATGAGATGTGACTGCCAGGCTAGCCTGCTTGCAGTGAGTGTGAGCTGAGGGAGCCACACAATAAAATGTGACGGGAAACTGACCTCAAGTTGTGTTGCAACTGGTGTCCAACTTGAGGCGGTACAACCAGCCTGTCGCAATTCTGGGTCTTTAACAAGAAAAAATGATGTTAGTGCTCCTGCCACCTTATCAAGGTATCAAATACTTACCAGTCCAAGGCTCACATTCAACCTGCTCAGCTGGACTCAAAGCAGTGCAATCAAGTTCTGAGAAAGATCAAAAAATCAAGAGTTTTGATGAATGTGAAAGGGACTGACCATTTCTGCTGACCTGCGGAATAGTATCATTGTCATGGTGCCTCTCAGGCTCATCAAGTGCCGTTTGTAAGGCTTTAATAGTGCTAGGCACTGAGAACATTCTCCCTTCAGTGCATCTCAAAAAAGATTGTGTGACCTCACCTGTAGGTTCCATACTGCCAGTTCCAATCTCCTGTTTTTGGGGTGGCTGTCCATCTTTGTGCAGCCTGCCAACTTTGCCTGTACTAGGCTTGTTCTTGCTTCCTTTCGGCCATCACATCCTCATTTAACAGGTGGTGCTGATTGTTCCATTTGATGTGTCAGAAATGGCAAAAATCGAGTGTTGACTCAGAGGCGTTGACAGCAGAACTTGACTAGTAGGCAGCGCAGAAAATTTTTGAGCAGGCCTTACCAGCCCAACTTAGGTTAGGTTTGAATCTCTGGTTAGGACCTAATGGCCCACACCTATAATTCAACTGCCCCGAAGTCAGCCACCTGATGTTCCCACATACCTGATCTAATTAGACATGACAGCTGGGCCTGATGGCGGGTCTTATTTGACTGGCTTTTAGCTGTAGCCACCCAAATGAATAATTCAATGCCTTAGAGTGTAGTAAATACTTACTTGTAGTGTAGGGGGGTAGTGTAGGGGTTGGCTACTTCGGTAACCTGCCCCCGGTGTGCCTGGGAACTATTTTAACACATCCGTCCATTAATAGAAATACCGCCGGCTGTCAAAGAGCCATGTCAGTGCTGTGCTCGCTGTGCCAGACAGCAAGCTCAACTATCTCACCACCATATCCATCAATTGGAGCCAGGTTTTTTTGCATAGGTAGTATACAATGTAAGTAACCTGTATCTACCATCAAATATCTACGGCAACCTGCAGAATGTCTTTGAGGATGCGAGAGTCCTCCTCCCCATCTGTGTCAGCAATCTCCCCCTCCTCAAGGTCCTCTAGTGCCTCATCTTCATCCCCCTCCATCATAGTGAGGCCCACGGGAAGGAGCTTTGCAGGGATGCATATGGCAGCTGCACCTGGACCTTCATTGATGCTTTTGCCTGGTGTTATTGATCCTGTAAAGCCTGGCAATGCACTGATTTCATGCAGACAGTGGAGATGGTATGCTGTAAATCTAGCACATATGTTGCGGTGTAAGCCAACTTGATGAGTGAGGGCAGGGTGCATCATTTGAAGCTGGTTCTCACACTCAGCCAAGTAGAACTCTTTGTCACACAAGTAGGTGGCTATGTGGTGGATCTCAATGTTGAGGCGCAGTATTTCCTCGCATGCCCGACACATCTTGAAGTAGGTGTCCATTGTTTGTCGACCTGCAGGAGTTGCCCAAGGGTGGTGTGATACATCTTGCCATGTATCTTGCAGAAGGTCGAAGTCGGCAACAAAAGCATACTTGACAATGTCTTCCCAAGAAAGAGTAGCTTGTGGTGGAGAAACAGCGCGTGCTGCTGTATTGTACCTGTCAAGGGCCGTGCGGATTGCTGCTGAACACACTTGCAAAGCCTTGCCTATGTGTTTCTGAAGCTTGTAACCTGGTATGAAATCAGCTAGATTCAAGCAATCAGATTTAGACTAACCTGTTCCTGCTCGATTCATCTTTGAGAGCTCGAAAATTCGGGCGACAACCAAACCTTCCAGGTTATCAAGTGCACATTGCAACTTGCAATTGGCAACTAGACGACCTGCATCCCTCCATTCCTGATCATCCAGCACCCATCTCCAAGTGATTCCAAGTTTGACTTCAAGCTCCTGTACAACCTTCAGACCCTTGTTGTAATTCTTGATTGCATGTCTCTGTGCTGTCTCATTCCTCGTCATTGAAGTGATGTCATGGGCCCAAAACTGTACAGTTCCTGGCATGGACACTGCTGAAGTCATAGACACTGCATCCAGGTCTTTTCTAATTGAACCTTGTTAGCTCATGCATGAATCAATAAGGTGGACATGCACTTGCTCCCAGACAAGTTCACCAGCCTCTGCCAATATTCCATGTGAAGCATCTCATGTTCAGGCTCCTGCGTTAGGGACATCAGGTAGCTGTGTTCCTCAGCCAGCCAACTGTCAAATGCGTTCTTATCTGTGACACTGAGCTTGACCATTAGTTTTGGTAGGGTACTGTGAGCATCATGGAGCATGTTGAGTGCCTGCTTGTAGTTGTTGTATAGGAATGTAGCTAGCAATTGAGCAAATGTTAGCGCTGCATCCTACTTGTTATTAATGTGAAGACTTACTAAGGTTCACATATACTTCAAAATTGTCGTTATGTTGAAAATAGTTGGCAATGGCTTGTCACTGGTGAAAGACACTGGCATAACGAACAGATGCTACCAGGGCATTGGACTTAGAGAATATCTGTTCACATCCTTCGAGATCTTCAAGTCCGAGTCCGTCGATGTAGGTGGTGAGATGATCGAGTTGACAAAGGCGTTGGTGAGCATGTCCATGGAAAGCTCCAACAAGGGAAGTATTGTTGAGATCATGTGCATGGCGTCCCAGAGAACTCCAGCTGAGTGTGGTTTTGAATCTGCAGCCAATGTCATAGCCACCACCCAAGTCCTTCCTGAAAGTATCTAGCAGCTTTGAGACCACTGCTAGAGGGTATTTTGATCTACAAGTCAAATCAGCAAGCAAAAAACAAATTGAGACAAAACTACTTACTGTTCACCACTCTGGACCATGTCAGCAATAAGAAGTGAGAAGCCGTGATGACAGGCAGACATGAAGATCCCAGATTCATCAAACATGCCCCACATCTTCCTCATCATTTTGTCCCTCATATCTTTCCAGCATCTGGCACAAGGATTGTCCTAAGCACTAGGTAAACAAAAAAAAGGTAGGTATGAAGTAAGACTCGCCTCATCATCATCTGCCATCATATCTGCTGGTGAGTCAGCCAAAAACTGATCAACATACTCCCTTGACAAATACCGGTCACTCTGAACAACCTGTGTAGAAGGGAGTTCAGCAGACTGTGGAGGTGCATTGTCATTGTCATTGTCTGGATCGAGTTTTTTTAAAACTCACTTGAGTGAGTCATTGCTGTCCATAGTGTAGAGTAGAAATTTCAAAGGTACTTCACCTTTGAGTGTGCATGTACATGCTGGACATGCATGCTTCAGCCGCCACATCGGATCACAGCACCTGATCGCTTGGTGAACCAGCGTGTCAACATTGGAGAGAATTTGTAAGTACACATCAAGCACAATTGAGAATTGATGCAACAGGTATGGATAAAATTGAACCTGATATGAAGTAAAATTGATACATCACATACGAGGAAGACAATGTGAGATATGCACACCTTGCAGGTCACATAACATCCTCACATAGGCCTGAATTGAGAAATGCAGGTTGCGCTGACGTGTGACCCGATAGAAGTCGAGGGCCTCCATTGTTATTGCGGTTGTTGGGCTGATAGGAGAACAAGGGATCACGCCTTGGCGTATGAGTGCAGACGCAATAAAGGAGTCAGTAGATAGAATACCAAGAGGTACTCTTTCAGCGTCTAATGCATACGTCAGCAATACACATGAGCAGTACGTCATTAGAAGCTCACAAAAGACATCTACTACCTTTATGGCAATCGATCCTGCATTCACGTCTTGAACTGGTGTTATGTCTGAGTAGTGAGAAAAGAAACCTTGACCATCCAATGTACTATGAACAAGGTGCCAGTCCATGTAGGTGCCTGTCAATGCTGACATTTGCCTGTCAAAAGCATGTGTACGGCGCATAGTCCTGTCACGTCTCGTCCTGTAGTCTATGCAATGATTTTGAGACTTCCCTGTGTTTCTGGTGTGACACGTTTCGGTACAGTAAGTCTCAACACTATGATTACTATGTTGTACGGTCAACTCACATTTTCCAGAAGTTGCCCACAAGTTCTTGGGTAAGTTCCTGTAGCTCTCCACCCACATGGCTAATATCTATCAGCTTGGAGCCATCCAATATACTTGTGCCAAAACCATCATCCCCATCAAACCCGCAGTCACCAAAGTCATCGTGACTTTGTCACAACACTTCAAGGGCGTGTTTTTCCTCTGTGCTCATTACTATGTAAGTGTGTAAGTCTTGTTTCATCCTGACAATGCTAACAAAGTAAATCATTTCAGTACCTTTCATTCGACTCTTCTTGCACATGCTTACACCTGCTGCTTGCTCAGCAATTTTTTTGGAACCTAGCACTTCCTGTCAAGGATGAAGACCACGATTGATGGGATCTCGATGGGATATCACATGGCGAATTTTCAGTGAGGTTAGTCCTGTGCGATTTTTGGGACGTTTGTTAAGGTGCCCAGGTGCCATAGTATTATAGAATTAACAAACTGAGAGATCTAGCAGTAAACATCTTACCCACGTGACTCTGTAGACTTGCCAATTTCTTGTATCAATGAAGACTAGTCCCTCCATCATGAGCTCCCAGTCATCTCAAACACAAGGCAGAGCACACCACTAACCTTTGTATTTTTCTCATTATCAAATTTCTAGATCTACAGCATCCACGACCACTGGTGACTCGCACTTGGACCAACCAGACGACACAGACACAGTCCCAGCAAAAAATGACCCAGACCAAGATAACTGGGGGGGCTACAGAGACTGAAACAATTAAGGAGCAAACTCACACCACAGACAGAGAGGCGACTAAGATGATTAATGGTCCGGTAAGTGTGTTTGTGAATGACTAGGAAAATGCAATGTACTGATATTTGACATAGTCTGATCTCCCCATCTTAAACACCCAAGTCGCACAGCCCCCATCACAACCCCCTTCATCACCAACAGAGTCTGATTCAGTTGTTTCGGTAGCAGTCAGTCAAGATGCTACACAGACACCTCCTTCCACACCCACTTCCACGTCCCACTCAAGTGATGATTTATGGGCACAAGTGGAGGACTTATCAGGCCTTGTAGACAGAATTGATTTGGGCACTTGAGTTTCTTACATACAATGTACCTTTGATCTATGGAAATGCTATCAAATCAATGTGAAAATCATTCTGTTCCTCAGTGCTTTCTGACAGTCCATTGCTATTCTCTTGCCAGCATCAACAATACACTATGAAAATCCCTCCTAACATTATCTCTGCCATGCCAACAACGTACTACCGATAGCCATCCATTGATATTAGATTGGACATCAAAATAATAGACTAATACTAGGGGTTTCCAAAGACAATCAAACAAGTACCATACATGTACTTAAGTTTGTGTCCCGAAGTGTGGCTGAATTTCATGTCAGATTCAAAGCAAAATCTGTTAGCACAAACTGTCAATCAACATCCAATCTACAAGAAAGCTCTCTTCTGCTTTGCGACAACTGCAACCAACTACAAATTATGCGTCCCAAGTATGAAACTGCAGAAGAGCATAGAGATGCTCGACTTTAAAACCAAGAAGGAGAGCTATGCACAGTGATTTTGTTTCAGTTCTTGTCACTTCAGCACTGACTCAATACACTTCTAGTTGCCAAGTTCAAGAACAAGCAAAGTCCCACATGTGATGGCAATGTTGTAGAGGAGCAGCTATGGTAAGCACTCAGTTGAAATCAATGCACATGTCACCAATGTCTGCACTTAGGACACTCAAGATCTTCTTCAGCGCCTTGATGATTTATGGTCAGATCTAGGTTATCGTGGTGGTATTCTCCAACATGAGTTCTTGGAATCGTATGGGATGTCAATTGTGATGGAGGTCAATCAAGAGGGTTGGGATTCAGTCAAACCACAATGTGAGGCAAAGCTCGCAGAGGTGAAGGTTCTACTCCAGCAAGCATTTGACTTGCATACTGCAGCCTGTGATGTCATTGGGCCTCTCACAGATCGATTACGGGACGGAATAGCATCCACTGTGGACACAGTATATTTGCATGTCCATGCTTCAGAAGAGCTGTTGTCATTGATGGCCCTCAGAGTTAATACATACTTGATTCCCTTTGATATGGTTCACTCATCTGGCAAGGTCCCAAATAACACAGTGTAGATCAGTACGGCCATAATATTTATATAAATTAACATTTTACATAAAAACAAAACATCTGAGCAAGAATACGACACAAGATGTATCAAGAAACATTGAAGGATGCATGGATGAGTGCCAGGCATCAGTATCAATGTTGAAGCAGGGTGAGCATCAGCAAGTAATCACATAGTGTGAGCATTCCAGAATGTCAAGAACAAAGTAAGTTAACTGACCTTGGTGATGCTCCGGCAAGCATTGAGAGTTGCATACATGCTGACTCAGATATCCAGTGTTCGAGCAGAGGATTACTTATTGCAGCGATGTAGAAAGTGCAAAAGAGAAAGTGCAAAATGCATGACCAGAGCTATCATGACAATGCTGCCATTGAAATAACATGTGGCACGATTGGGGCATGAGAATTGGAAAACCAACTTGAAGGCAAGACAGGGCACTGAGTACTTAGTATGTACTGCATGAGGAGTACTGTGCACAGCCACACTGGTGGCATTGCCACCAGTATGCAGGAAGCAAATCCTTGGTTCTTGAATTAGTAAAGTCTTGTTAACTTGCTACAGCAACTAGTAGTAGTACTGTAACTAACCCCCTGGTAGAGTATCCTCTTGCTATTGTTAGTCTCTTCTCTCAACACTGTTTGGTTTCCTCTACCACATCACTTAACACAGACAAGCCCTTAGTCTCCTGTCTCGATGCCAGTGTTAGTATCTTCTTGGCATCACTTTGAATTACAGGGCCTTTGTCTACTCTCCATGTCACTTAGAAACAGGCCCTGGGGACTGGGGTGTACTACTTCTTGGTACAAGTTACCAACCTGTTTGGCCTTGGGCGCCTAAGATTACTGTGCTATGCAGTAGGACCATCATTTTTCTCACGTTGCGTGCTACATATTCTAATGGACATCCTTGCCAACATCAGTTCGGCTGTTGCATGCATTGTGCCATTGTTTCAGATATTTCAGAGGGTGAGCTTGGTGAACGTTCTTGCTTACTCTCAACTGATTTGCCACTAGTTTTCACAACATCAACCTGTATTTCCCTCAACTTTGCACCCACGTGAGTTGTGTGGTGTCAACTCTTCCGTCTCTCACTTAATATCTTCAGCTCATGTTTATCGTACGTATCCTTGATGTGACCCACTGCACCATCAATTGGCATTCTCTACTTCTGCTATGCATGTTGCCGACATGCTTTCACCATGCACAAGCACATGATTTCAATATCATTAGAATTCAATCAAGGTAAGCAATTAATATATCATGATTTTTTGTATATTTTGTGAGTCCATTGACAGACGTTGCCCTCTTATTGCTCTCACAGTAAAATTTGTGCTTCAGCTTTGCACAATGGACCTGCCAAATTTTATGTTCCCACCTGACTTCAACTTCCAGTGTAGTGGCTCTCTGCAAGGTAAGTAGGCAAATTCATTTTCATCTCATAAAAAATTTAATGTGCATCCCAGAGAACAGCAACATTGGCATAGAATACCCCCCATTCACTCCTTCCCTGGTGGCCAGATGTCTGTTTCATGCACCACACCCCATATTCCCAGTCCCATATTCCCAGTCCCCATATTCCCAGTCCTTTAATGGCAGTATCAACTGGGATGACCCAATGTTATACCAATCTCTCCCATCACTATCTGAGCTGCTAAATGAGTACCCTGACATGCGAGACCTGTTGTTACCTCCTGCACTCTAAACAACGCATCAGACGTGTCCCGTGCAATTAACACATCCCAACAGACCACTGTACCTGCCTCAGAAGTGTCCTGTGCCATTAGCACGTCTCAACAAACCATTCTACCTGCTGCCTCAGACATGTCCTGTGCCATTAGCACGTCTCAACCAACCAACCAACCTACTGTACCTCAAAGCAATGCATTGGATGTGTCTCAACAGACCACTGGCCAGGATGAAGTTGTAAATTTGAATGGTGCAGGCCTCCATCGCAACACTTTAGACTACTAACACATCATTTCAGACCACTCAGGACAGCAAGACAATGAGGAAATACTGCTCAACTCTCATGTGGAGACCAGCACATCAGACATTCCTGCCGACGCAAACAACTCCTCATGGGCTGCTAGGAATCCAAATCAGCCTGTTTTGATGTCCTGAGCCCCACTTAACGCTGCACAGAAGGCACAAGCCAATGTGTGAAGAGCTTCGCAAAAAATTTCAGCAGCACAATGCAAGGAGACTGAAGACGAACTCACCTGTGCCATCCAATGGCTACTTGCAGAGCAAAATACAAGATTGAGGCCATTGCATCTGAACATGGTGTCACTCAAGACAAGGTGAAGAAGCTTATGGGAGGTGAAAGGTACTACAAAGGGAGTCAAAACACCCAACTCACTAATGCATTGATACATGCAAAAGCACAAGAGGTCAATGCAGGCAGTGGTTGTGCCTTGAGGTGTTGGTGGTATGATATTAGCCTGCTTATTGAAATAATAGATCGACCTCGTGGTGCCAAGTATTCACTTGATGAGATTCGGGAAATGGTCAAGGCTGAAGAGTATGCAAAACCTAGTTCACAAGGAGCAGCAAGAATATATCAACAAACTCAATGAGCGCTGCACCCTCCAGAATATGAGTGTTCATGCAATGAACACTGCAGCAGCCCAAGATGTTCAGTCAATGTTAGATAATGTCTTTAAGATGGTAGGTTCAATGCAGCACTATGTTTAATGTTAGTTAATGGATCTATAGCTTGATGGTCTCCCTTCGAACTGGAATCTACACCTGCCTCTTTGCCTCCCATGGACACGTGTACGATACCGCACAAGCAACATGGTTCGGAATGGATAATGTCATGGACTCTGGGAGGATGTCCTTCAAACAGAGGCTGACAAAATCACATGGAAACTGGAACAATGGGCATGTATGGCAGGTCGAAGCATGTTTTTTTTTCCTTTCTTTCCTTTGCT
>JABBWI010000497.1:0-41414 GCA_016647755.1 Suillus subluteus
AACCGCAGAACATCTAGAGGCTTTCCTTCGCATCTTTTCCAAATACGGAGCCATCCAGGATTCACAGGAATATCTCCGTGCCATTCGTCGATACTGTATAGAGCATAGCCTAACAGTACCTTACGGGCCGGATGTTCACCTCCGTGGTGCTGATCTCTCAGGGACAACACACCCTGCAAACACCCTATATATCAGATCTTTGCGGCATGACCGTGCTTCCGCGTTTCACTACCTTCATAAGCTTCTCCAACTTGATGCTACCCACAACCCTGGACCCATCACGTCCGTCCCGGGACCTTCATCTCGCCACGCATCTACCAAGTTCTGGTCTGGTACAAAGACCGGCGTAGACATCTTTGATTGGACGACTGCACTCATTTCCGCAGCAAATGACAAACGGACCTCCACATCCACCCTTATCGCGCTTTTCGAGCGCGCACGCGAACGAACGAAGCAATTCAGACCCACTGTTGTCACATATACCGTCGTGCTTCGTGGCTTACTCTTTCGAGGAGCCTTCGACGAGGCTTTGAGGATATGGAATCTATTGATCGATTCAGATATCTTGCTTGATCGCAAGGCGCTGACTGTGGGTGTGCAAGTTCTTACTCGTGCAGGGCACCCGCAGGATGCATTCTATCTCCTGAACTCGTTCATGGACGCACAGCGCACCTCTTCGCATACAGTTTCCCTTCCAAATGACAAGCATATTGCTCCGACAACCCATCATTGGATAAATATCATTGTCATCAACGAGTTCATGGTCTCTCTATTGCGCATTCGCCGTCCAGACGTCATCTTCCAGCTCTGGGACCATCTCGAACAGCTCTATTCTGTACTCCCAAACGGAGTCACGTTGACCATCCTCCTCAAAGCTGCCGTGCTCGCAACCAAGATGGATAATGAGTCCGTGCGGGGGACATTCGCGCACCTGTTCCACATGCCTACAGTAGAGTCCAGCAGCCCTATCGACTTGATCATGAAACAGCTTCAGTCTGCGCATCCACCGCCAGTCGTTGGGATCTGGAGGGCCCGCCGCGCAAGTGATGTAGCTCGAGACATCTTCCGCACTATGATATACGGAAACTGGAAGCGGCTCCTAGATGTAAAGGCGCCTGCTTCCGTCGTGCACTCCAAGGACGTTGAGGCTACCCCTCTTTACCCGCTGCTGGAACTAGCCAAAAGCATTAAAGTACCATTCTCCTCGCGTAAGGACCGTGATGCGCAACCGAAAATCACTACCACGGATGTCCATTCTCCCGGAAAGAAGCCACACATCCATATCTATCTATCGTACCCACCGACCTGACCTTCTCAGCCTATATCCAGCTCCTGGGTTTCACCGCGCACGCGTCAGAAATTTCGCTTGCACTCGCATGGATGCGCGCGCTGCAGATACATCCCTCGCGGAAGACATTGTCCATAGCGCTCGTGTTCTGGGCTGAAGTGTCCTTGCGCGGTCCGTTGTTTGAGGAGTGGGCAGAACGACGAAATAAAGGGGAGAGTGAATATGGGCGGCTAGTTAGGTGGATGACTGAGTGGGTCGGGGAGGAGGCTCCGACAGAGTGGGATATACAGAAGGCGTTGAGAGCGGTAGCCAAGATGAAAGACAGTTCTTTTGGTCCATCTTGATGTACGATTTTCCACATTTTAATGCCACGTTTATTTGTTGAAGTTAATGCAGCAACCACTAAGCTCTCTGAGCTCCACCCGATAATCATTTGTCTCACAACAAGCGAGTTACGCAAAGACATCACAAGAAATACATATCAGTGGTTAACAAATTGTCCGTAAAACCCGAGCGAAGAAGAGGATTGGCTAAAGCAGGGAAACTGTTAGTAACGGAGGAAAGAATCAGTGACTCCATCATACACCTACTAACAGTTTCTGTCCATCAGGAGACAACGTATCAGGAATGTTCCATTGCGAACCGAGAAGACACGATTTCCAATGATAAGTGGAGGTCAGCAGAGGCAGTTGAGTCGCGACTTCGGCTGCGGCTTTGACGTTTCAGCACCTCAGGTCAGGCCGAGAAGGGCGGTCAGGAGGGTTACTTTTCAAGTAGCCTGTCAACAGATGGAAACGACTGTCACGGCCTGAGAAGGAGACGGTATAAGTAATATTTCAACAGACATCAGAGACAGACTCACCGTCGAGTTACCGGAGTTCCAGGATAGAGAAAAAAACAGATGTCAGAAAGTGTCGCTCACAAAGAGGACGGGAATGGAAAAAATTATGTGTGCACTGCGTGCAGCAGCGACTGATGACTCGGAGATCCAGAGAAATCAACGCCTCAAAGGACGAGTACAAGGAACTTCGTCGGTTAATGACATCCTCACATAGTCGTGGTCATTCTCGTTGTCCAAGTCCAGATTATGTAGCGTTAGTCGGTGTTAATTTTTGCACCGGGGTGGGTTTTGATCGCGCTGTCAACCTCGGCTCGTGAGCATGTTGACGAGGAAGCAGACTTCGTAATGATGGCAGTGTGCCATGACCAGACCGGCGACTCTGCGGGGGCGAGCAGGGTGGAACGTCAGCCAAACACCTGCAACTTCAACCCGACGCGGAGACTGAGCTCGGCGGGCATCATCAGTTTCATGAACAGGGGACCAAGTTCCCACGTCCTGAGCCACCACAAAGTCCCGATGCTGTCCTGTCCCGGTGCTGTCACGGTCCACGCCGCGAACGACGCTCATGGTGGTCAACACCTCGAGTGTTAAACATTAAATGTTGATGTCCATTAAAAATATCGCTGTAGAAACCTAGGCATGGACAGGAAAGCAGCGTCAGTGGCGAGGCTGGCAGGTGTGGCGGATAAGACATACTAGCAGCTGTTGCGTCCTGTGAATGTTTCACGCCGGACCCTGGGTGCAATGAAGAAAAACAAATGTTAGTCGTCTGCAACATAGACAGTGGATGGGACGCCGTGACATACTCTATGGCGCTGAGCGTGGAAGATAAAGGGCAGGGGCTAGGGCGAAAAGGACGAGAGTGTCAGGATGCCAACGCCACTGCATGTACTTCACAGTCACATACCTTCGTCGAACATCCGGCATGGGATGAGGAGGCCGAAAGCTATGTGAAGATGAATGGGTAGAGGAAAGAGCGATGAAGGGGATGAAGCAGGACCAAGGGAGTTTATATACCACAGGCGGCAAGCGGCTGACATTTAACAGAGCACTTGGACATGTATTACATAGAGGGGTAAATTTGCCAAATGCGGAATTATCGCTCAGAGACGATACTGGTCGCAAACGTCATTGTTTCTCCTCCAAACATGTGTTCGGTCTGGGCGTTTCAAAGGAGACTGTAACCTCAGCAATGGTTTCCAGAGACTTCATAACTGCATACGCGTCGATAACCACATGTACGCATATATGCACCAAACGATATCATAAGATAGACATCAATCATATACATGTAGATCACATGACTTTTCGTGACTTTTTCACTATAATGCCTAAGGATATTTGTAGAGATACCTTTAAGAGAATCTGTTCCATCAGATTGTTCGCATGCATGGTGCGGGCAATCTGATGGAACAGAATTCCTATTTTGCATTTTTGAAGGAGTAGTAGTCTGTATAGTGATCAAAGTAGTGACTGCCATGTTACATTGTGGCTGTACAGTGTGACAGTGTGCACTGACAGTTTGGCGTCGCCAAAACCATGATGCATTATGCCTCGCACAAGGCCTTCTCGAATTGCAAATCTGGGTGCCTTGGTGTGCCATGGAAGAAGAAGGTTCCAATGGGTTAACGGCAAGTTCGCAGATGGTTCGTCGCAAGTCCCTGTATTATCCGGAAGGCCACGAGCGTGGCTGGAGTGTTCAAAGGGATGGGAGTGATACTTGAGGAGCGAGGTATGAGGGGGCACTGAAAATTCGGGCAGAGTGCCCAAATTTCAGTGTAAGAAGGGGGCCACATGTTGCTGCTGTCGAAGAATGCTCTACAACGAACCTGATTTTGTTAGTGTCAAGTCACTACTTGAGGTTGCTTGTGAGCGCGTGGCTTTCGAGCAATCTTTTCCCTAAGTTTCACTGTGAGCTCAATTCATCGAGCAATGTTGGGGCTACTCGAAACGAATTTATCGCGAACTTCCCGCGTCGTCAAAAGAGTTGATCTCGAACGAAACGTCCTTCAGTCTTTGGACTCATTCCACTGCTTGCCATTCGTCGGTGAGTCCTTGTTGTGAATCATGGTTCCATTGGTAGCATGCTGACACTATGATATGCTAGGTTTTCTGCTCGCTCGTTGAGATTTATGGATGCCTATAGAAAAGGGCTAAACGGCAAGCAAGCGGCATGGGCCTCGAAGAAGTATCGCAGTCATCGAGTTTTACCTGAGACAATCATGCGAGATTTGACGGATGCGGGTTTGGTTGACAACACTTGTTGAATTCATGTCCTAAACACTTGTAACATATTGTTAGTATACCTCCGGATACCTCGATAGATGATAGAAGCTTCAAGCGTTGTTATCTTTTCCTCGCGCGCTGAAGGTCACACAATGTAACAGAACGTCACAGGAATGTCACGTCATGTGATGTCGATGGGTATGAGTGAAGCCTATCTTAGTTTTTTCGGTCAGTCAAGCTTGGAAATCTTCATTAGTTAGTGGACGAACAGTATCAAGACTAATATCGTATTATGAAATTACAAGTCGTATAGTGTGACTTCTATAGTATATAGACGTATTGACCATAGACCGTCTACATCATTCTATAGGTAAACTACAACACGTAAATGCTGACCTGAATATGAGTTCATATGTATGTTTGTGTCTAGGATGTAATATGTGTCTGAGCATATTAATGCTCCTTCACATGAGTAAATGTGCGGTGGGATGTGTGAACACAGAGCACTGTTGCCGGAGTCGGTATAAGGAAGATACAATGAGATGGTTTGCGAGGAAGCTGCCATGCCATTCAGACAGGGATAGGAGAGAATAAGAATCTCCAAAAAGGGCTGTGTTCCACGAGGAGAAGTAGACACTGTGTGTAATAATATCCTGCTCGAGACTATGGTGGGATGACATGATGGGGAGCACTTAAGAAAAGCACTGCAGTCCGTATGACCGTGCCGCGGCGCAACCGTCGCGTGTTCCGCGCCATAGGGTGGTAGGGATGGTATTGTAGAGATCATGTATCCGTGGCCTGAACAGGCCATAGCATTACAGATGATATAGGCGCACTGTCGAGCCAGCACAGGGTCAAACATGAGTATATTATCGCGAGTAATTTCATAGTATCACTGCGATACTTCTGAAGCCGAGAATTTGTCCATGGCCAAGCACCATACATTTTGAGGTATGCTATGAGTGCAGGACCTATGCCACTTGATGTCTCATATAACGCCCAGTGGCTGAACAACTGGGGGTCTGTCCATCCTATGCTGCGACAAAGTAGAAAAACCGGAAAGTGTTCTTGCTAGAGCATGCGGCCTGAGGAAAGCGCGAAAGGTGACCGAGTGTGCATGTTGGAGAGGCCCAAAACGCTGTGATAAATGGTAGAAGATGCTTCCCATAGATGGCTTGTCGAGGTGTGAACTGAGCAGGCAGGATTCAAGAAAGATATGACGAGAGGCAGAACCGGACTAAGAGCAAATACAATATTTATCTTCAACAGTCCATGTTGAGGCGAATTCCTGGGACAATGATCATCCTAGCATCGTCGTACGAAACGTCAAGGTGAAATTTCTAATAGGCCGCCTCTAGCTGGCAGTACTATTTGTGGTATCGACCAATGTTGCCCTCGGCTGACCAGTGAGCCATATGCATGCACTCCACGACAAGTCCACGTCATCCATATTTAGCTGGCGCCAACTCTGCAAGAGTTATGATTAGCCTGCGCTCATCGATCTGTACACGTACTATCGATATGGTTATCGTGCGTATGATATATCCCGTCCGCTGTGATCGTCGACAC
Source organism: Suillus subluteus (assembly GCA_016647755.1). NCBI lineage: Eukaryota > Fungi > Basidiomycota > Agaricomycetes > Boletales > Suillaceae > Suillus > Suillus subluteus. The sequence continues at coordinate 5,925 of JABBWI010000497.1, forward strand.
ATGTCGGCGCCACTGGGCGTACTAATGACGATAAGAATAACCCTCACGCGCACGTGCGGATCTCGCAACGACGACCTATCGTTGTTATGTCGAATGTCCGTGTACTGAATCCTGATAGGCTCGTTGGAGCATGGAAATGTCCCTTTATGTGATCAAGGGTGGCCCGCGGTGACCTATACTTATACGTGCTAAGTTAGTCATCCTCGGACAAGCGCTAGAACAATTCGTTGCGGTCTACAGCCCTGCAGAAGCTCTGCGTTGGCATCTTGAAACATCATTAAACTTTGAGGCGTGTGGTATATACTAGGTTGAGCTCGGGTGTTTTTGTTCCCGAGATAACCGCTTGAAACCAATCCTGCCCTCGGGTGGACAAAATACGTGGAATTGGAGTGGGCGCAGTTTCTTGTAATTGATATATACATAAGGGTGCAATGTTATGATACCACCTAGGTCGTGTCATCAATGAGTATGATGAATTGGCGACACGAATAAGAAAACATGTTTATACTAACAAATGAATATGCAGAGAGGGATCATGCATGCTTAATGTTACAAAACGTATCTGAAGTCCCTGTTTTGCCTATCTGTCAAATCCAGGAATTCCTAGTGCAGACAGGGTGTCAGTTTTGTATACAAACCGCAACAATTGATTCGGAGAACCCACCTTATCGACCTTAACTTCTACATGCTTCCCATCCTCAGTGATTTTCTCGATAACGTATTCTTCATCGTCGTCAACAGGCTCAGCGTCACGGATTTTGTTCTCTCGGGCGAGAACGACACGGATGACAAGGAGAAGTACCGGGCAAATGACGTAACATGCACCGATCACAGCCCATGGGACGTGGTTACTGGATATGAATCATGATTGCTTCCTTCCTAGAGTCACTCGAAGAATAACCTACCGCGGCTTGTATTGTGTCTTCCACATGAAGGGGCCGGCTGCATTGCCAATGCAGTACGCCGAGAGCATGATGGCGTTAGTGACAACCTGCAGGTTGGTTTTGACTTGAGGAGCGACCTCAATAAGTTGCAGAACACCTACCTTCTTCGTATGGCCAGCAGTCACACTGTTAAGCCACGACAACGATAGCACGAACCCAGGCACACTGCACCCAGCTATGGAGCAATGAGTATACAAACACACTCTAGGTATCGAACGTACTCAAAAACTGGCCGATAAGAAGTCCAGTCTAATATCGTGTTATGAGTGATATAAAGGACAACTAGGTATTAAGTCACGTCACATACCTGATTCGACCAAGGAAGTAGGTTGACCAACAAGATGCCGAACCACGACGGGACGAAGTACATAGCACCAACATATGCTCTGGAATTGGGCCGTCGTACAGCGAGCCGAACACCAGTAAAGATTGTCAAGATTTCAATGACACCAGGAACACAGGACAACAGAGTCGTCTGTAGAGCGTTGAATCCGAACGAAGCGAGGATGAGTGTTTGCTGATTTGTCAATGAGTTAGGCACATTGTCCAAAGCCGAGAAGAGGGCGAAGAGCCATGTCTTAGGGTCAGTTAGGGCTTCGATCATCCTAGAGATGTGTAATATGTGAGTCATGGAATATCACAATTGTGTCTAATACGTACTGCTCCTTCTTGAATCGTTTGTTCTCTACACCTGTTTGGTTTTCCTGCGCTGACTGTAAGATAAGAGCTCGTTTCATTTCGTTTGACAGACGTACTTTGATTCGTTGCACGGCTTTCGCCCGCTCGTCAGGAGTGAGGAACCAGGCGTTCGTAGGCGAGTCAGGGAAGAAGAACCTTCATCCGGCGGTGATGTCTTAATTAAAGGGGCAAGGCACTACACTAGAAACCTCCATGTACTCACCAGAATGAAATGGCAAGGACCATTGTAATTAATCCAGTGATGATCATGAGCCTGCGGTCTATCAGACAGAGTATGAGTGCTGAAAGGGAATGCCCAACCATTGCCACGGTTCAAACCCTGTGGTATTAATGTGCAAAGTACCAAAGCTGATGAAACCAGAGATGATTTGTGCTAGAGAGTTGCTGGCTTAGGCGGCAACATCAAGTATTGCAATTTTGTAAGCGCACCAGTGCCATTCATCAGAACTAGGTCCCCACGGGTTTAATTAGTTGACTTGCCGATCATTTGCGAATTGGAACTTACACCAATAACCAACCCGTAAGGTCTGTTCCGTCCGCGTGTAGAACATGGAGCTAACAATCAAGAATCCAGCAGTGATCGACCCCTCACATACGCCTAGCAACAGGCGCACAACAAGAAGCCCAGCAAAGTTTTTGCATGCTGCGTGACATGCCAGTGCAATTGCCCAGACGAAGATATTGATACTGACACATGCTGTCATTGAAATTCATATTGATAATGCTTTGAAGCCTACCTCATCCATTTCCCGACCGGGAATCTTTGAAGGGCAAGGTTCTGGGGATACTCGAAGACAAGATAACTGAGGTAGAACACCGTGCCAAGCCTGGAAGATACCGTAAGGCACATAGAAAATCGAGTAGTGCATATCTTCTCACCAATTGTACCTGAAGATAACTTAGCTTCAGGCTTGAACTTCAACTCCAAGATAAGAACGACTTACTCATTCGTAGTCAGGTTCGTGGCCTGCCTGATAACAAACGGAGTCAGTACCCCGGGGTTGGCTAGTCTCAATACACAGTCCTTACTCAATTCCAAGGATGGCCGCTTCACCCAAGGTTGTCTTGTCCATGAATTGGACCCTGCGCGAGTGAGCGCTGATTCGTGGTGAATACAGTCAACCTACCAGTAAAGAACTGGACGGTGATTATCAAACACGATCACTACCGATTCGAACAACTGAATACAGCAATTGACTCACTACACATCATAGGCATGATATGTTTATCGATCTTCCTCCTGAAATGAAATCGAACGATGTTGATATACATGCAATTTCACAACGCACCTTATTCTCAAAGCCTCATCGGGATGAAGAATTGAAGTCAACCCAGAGACGAGCTGAGCACCAGTGTCAACATCCTTGGTCGACAAAGAAACTCCTGCATGATGTTTCTGGTCCTTGAGTACACCGGAGGATTCCAAACTCATCTTGAGAAGACGTGAAGGCGTAGTAGCCGAACTGTGGACTGAGGAAGAAGCTGGAATCCGGCGCTTGCAAGTCGGACTATTGGGGAAGCTAGTTCGCCTATTTTATGTTGTCCCCCCATGCGCACGCTAAAGCTTGGCGCATCGTTGGCGTAGATAAGGGTGTATCATAGGGTGTGTGCCTGGTCCTGGAGCCAGGTGAGTGTGGTAACATCCTAATCAAATTTACCCTCTCGATAGCAAACTGGCATACACCTTACATAAAAACGTCATTCAAATCTCGGATCCAAAAATGTCACCTGTCACCTGTCACTTTTCCCGCAGGATAATCAAGAACGTATTAATATATCCGCGGGGTACTGATAGATGAGTTTTGGGGACCAGGTCTGCCAGCTGGACTGTGATACACACATATGCTAAGAGTATATAGTATATGGGTCCATTTAATGCCGCTGAGTTCAAATTTATGGTCGGACAAATACTTACACCACGTAAGGTTCAAGTACGAATCCCGTTTAGGACAGGTTTGGCGACGTTTAGCGGTACTCGAATCCCGAACTAAATGATTCAAATATTGAGCAGCCCTTAAACCTCGGTCTAGATCATTGAACGCTCTCGACGGCCGTCGGTCGAGCGTGAAATTTTCATTCACATATTCAAGTTGTAAACTCTCAAACCCTGTACAGACCTTCGAAACTTTAGGTGCGCCTGACTGTAGATGGCTTTTGTCTTGTTCACTGAATTTCACGCGGCTCTCTACATGAATGTAGATCTGACCCAGTCGCAGCGCACACACATTTCACGAGCTCCCAGAGACGACAATTAAACTGCTGATAGCTGAACCGTCGAAGCTGAACGGTTTTCCAACATGACGTCCACCATCACGGCGACCGCGTCTTTGCTGCCGACAGCAACGGGGCAGCTCAGTACACAACCGCCTATCACGCAGATCATTCCCATACTTCGTGCGACATTCAGCCTTCTGCGCACTTTCTTGTCTCAAGCCTTACGAGTTGTGGTCGCGCTCGCCACTCCGTTACTCATATTCGTGCCCCTTATACCCCGCCTGCTTGCTCCGGTTATACTCGTCTTCCATATCGTATTAGACGCCACAGTCTACACCCCATACACGATCATTTCCAACATAGCTGCTGCACTCTATCCCCTCTATATGTTCTGTGGTGTCGCTTGCATCTTTGGGGCGGTTCTTGGCATTCTTGGGAGGTCTTTGGTCACACTCTCGAACAACATCATTGCTCCCGAATTACCGAAGGCTACTGAGTCGCTGCAGGGATTGTCGATGCGACCAAGGAAGAGAAGGAGAAAGAGTTCTTTTACGGAAAACTCATAGTCTCTTTTACTTTTACTTCGCTGTTCGGCAGATTGGTTGGCACTGTCAGTAACCTTGTAGAGTGCAGGCAGCCCACCGGTAAAGTCTGCCCGGAGCCTCTTGTAGATTATATCACATGTGTAGACCCTCAAGGGTCCATCAGCATTTCAGACTTGACCGGTTGACCGTCAATACTACAGTTCATCTCACACAGTTCGGAATAAGATAAACAAAATGTAACCTGATACACTGAAGTACAGGGGTGTTATGGCTAAAGCCTAATATTGACATCGCCATCCAATCGTCATCCTGTATTTATTCTCCAAGATCGTCGAGATTTTGGTTACCTGCTCTGCGGCTGCAACATCACGTGCGTCAGATCATATACTGATCTAAAGTAGCTTCAGCATGACAAAAACGGACATTTGCAAAATAACTGACAGATTTCGTCAGGGTAGTCATACGGATCTAAGTAGGAGTGGGGAGGATCGGTTTGATGCGTTGTTCTGTCATACGCGTCGAATACCCCGATAACCGATTTGATGGCCTGGGATGCAGAGGTATACAGATCTAAAACCAAGCTTCAGCACGGTCGAGAAAAGATGTTGCAGAACAACCGACCATGATCGTGGGGGTGGTGATGCGGATCTAAGTAGTGCAGTGCATCTTTCTTCAGGTTTTGGTACTCATCCATCCCCTGAACTTTCTGGCGTATCTCTCCTGAAAGCGTTGTTAGCTTTGAATCTCGCAATTAGGCGAGCGTTTACCGTGAGATGACAAAGATTCCAATGTGGCAGTCATGCGGAGAGCCTCGACAGGATAATGACTACTGAGCATTTCAGCCAGTATCGTGTCATTCTTGATGATTTCACCACGTAACGACTCTGAAGTTTTCATGAGCATAATTTTCACGAGACAGGTTGCCTTGAAACTCTCACTGTGACGCGCAATCTTTTCTAAAACATCATCGAGAGCCAGAATGTCCACATCCGTGGTTTTAAGACACCACAAAAGAGGTTCTATGATTCCGACGCCAACCATCGCCTGGCATGCGTCCTCTGTATCTTAATCAGCGTGCATTCTCAACAGCAACGCGCAAACCAACCGTGATCAGCGATAATGCGCAGGTAATTGATAGCGCTATTCCGAGTTGTTTCGATCATCTTGTGCAAAATCCCAATAATGTTTGTTGGGTATTTAGGCCTTCCGGAATCATCCATCGCCGGCTTTTCGGAATCATCTATCGCCGGCTTTTTGACTAGTCTGTGTATTGTCTTCTCCCATACGTAGTTTGTCGCATTCTTGAGTAGCCGTTGGCGTGCATCCTTGCCGCTGAAATTCCAAGAACCGTTATCGAGTGACGGTGAATTCTTTGGGTTTAACATCATGGATCGCAAGTCATCTGCACAACTTGTAAGAACCCCATAGACCACAGGAATACCAAATTGCCAAACCATTTTTGAATATCTCCGCAAGGATATCTATGCCCTCCCTCCCGACCGTTCCGTCAAAGATGCGTCCCTCGATCATCTGCAGCAGATGCAAGTCCACTTTGGTGACCAGTATCCGTTCCTTGGCGTCGTCTGAACGCAGCCCAGTCAAACTTGTTGACAAAATGTCTCGAAGCACTCACCATATTTCATGAGAGTTACAAGCGCATCCGCAGCAAATAACGCATGGTCTGGTTTTGCCAAATTATCGACTATGCTTTCCAGGCCCCCGCTATCAATGATTTGTTTGCGGAGCACATCTGAGACAAATATCAGTTTTCCTGAAGCAAACATTTGATAGACAGCACCATGTTTTGATAGCTGTGTGAGCTCCTCGGTCGCCTCTTTGCTCTTTTCCACTACTTTATCTCTCGAAAACGCAACTAGTTTGCCGATGTGCGGACCACTTGCGAGCTTGGTGCGCACGTCCTCTGAATAGCGTTTCATCTCGTAAGCAGGGCCTCCTTAGATAATTTCAGATACGAACCGGATTCAGCGAGTGTCATTAAGCCACGCGGTCCACCGCTCAAACCTTGCTTATCGAACTCGAACAGGTCTATCAATGTGACGAGGATATCGTTGCGTATAGCCTCCGCACGGAGTTCATCTATGTTCGGAAGAGCGTCAGCATTGATTACAAGAATGAGAAGAGTACTTGAACCATTTTTGCAAATTTCGCATAATGCAGCTACTGCAGCTGGGGTGACAAAGAAATCACGACGCCTTATCAACCTCTTGAGCATTTTGACGATTTCTATCTGTCTGATTTCAGATAAGGTATCCTTCGCCTTCGGGATGTTCTCTGAACACGAAATATCAGGGCGTATTGATTTCCGTGAATCTATGGGGATTGACCTTTGCTGATCACAGCTGCTAAGATCTTTAACGCAGCAACGACAACGGTTGCGCCTGGGATGCAAATGAGGAAGAAGAACGGATCGACAAGCGAAGACTCACATTTATCTTTCAATATAGCAAGGATTTCTTTGATAAAATCAGATCGTCGGGAAAGGATGTCAGATGTTTCACCTTTAGTTTGATCGCGTATGAGGGAGTGGGTTTGAAATGATTTAGAAGGACGGTGCAACTAACCAAAGCGTTGGGCAAGGTATGACAGTGTCTTCATCGCAATCAATCGGTTTTCGCCGGCCGTCTGACAGAGCTCGATGATTCGATGAATTAGATCGTCGTTAAGGAGCTTCTTTCTTAGTGCTTTGACTTCGCAAAGAGCCGGAAGAGCTGCACAGGCTCTGCCTTGATGCACTAGGTTCTTATCTTTGAGCAGGGCGGGAACATCAAGATTGGCTAGTATGCTTTCTGTGATGTCGTCCTTCTGTTCGACTGTGCGTTTCTAAGAGTTCGTCAAGGGAGCAATGGAGAGACAAGACATACCGAGTCCGCAGTACGCGACGACTGCGCTGAGGCGCACTTCAGGATCATGTTTTTCTTCTGCTGTGTCATTATTTGCGGTCTCCTTGGAATCTGCCGGAAGAGAGATCCCCTCGTCTTCTGCTGCATATTCAATATTCGCAGTACTTTTGCCGTGAATGCCAAGTATGGCTTCCAGCGTCTCAAGTGGGTTCACCTCCCGCACCGCTTCGACTCCGAGTTCTGCAATCCATAAGATCAGGTCAGTATATCAAAATCATCTGACATCTCACTAAATGAACACATGAAGGCCAAGCGATCGACGTAATCAAGCATGTGCTTCTTGTGAATCGTACCGACGAGAGCTTTGGCAGTCGAGCGTTTGAAAGGAACTTCCCAGGCCTGGGTCTGTGCCAGCGGGCCTTGTGCTGACCGCAGCCGCTCGTGCTCGTCGTTGCCAACATGAAAGTAGATCGCCTCAGGCCATTGCTGGAGATTTCTCCAGAAACTTGCTTTCGACCGGTAATTGGGACGAAGTAGAACCGACGCATGGACCTTCTGACCGGGTGAGATTATGCGACCTTTTCCAACATGCGGTCTACAAGTAATCAATGTATGAGCTGATTGGAGCAATATGACCACTTACAATGACGTATGCTGGTCGGAATTATTGTAGCAAAGACGTCTGATAGGCAATAGCTCAAGCAGCCACCACCGGAAAGTTAACGAGTCATTCGTCTTGGGTGCCTCCAAGTCTTCATATCTAAAAGCTACCTTGGGAGGATGGAGCAGAAGTCCCGCCTCGAGAGCTTCTTCGCGCATCCATAGTAAAGGCATGTCTTGGAAATTAAGCGCATTCGTCTTCTCTCTTTTTCCACCACCTCTGGAACAAGTTGTCAAATAATAGCTTTCTGGTGCAGGGGATACATACACATCTGAATGACTACCTGCAAACCAAACCTCCTTTACCTGATCTTTAATATAATCTTCCGCAAGATCTTCATTAAGACCATATTCGTCCTTGGGAGGTGACACGAACTGGGATTTCGGTCGATCGCTCATGCCTCCATAAACATACTCGGGTAGGAATTTCACCCTGCGCTCATCTAGTGCAAGTGCCTGGCGAAAGTAGCAAATGTGATCACATGTATCGGTGGATGGTAAGATCTTCTCCTTCCTGATACCAACAGACGAAACGGTGTCCCTATAAGGTGTATTGATTATGCTGGTATGCTCGCACTCGGGGATAATACTCACCATACACCGATGAAATGTATTACTACGCCTTGTCTCGAGAAGGTCGATCTGAATCCTTGCGCAAGTAACTTATCCTTGAGCTTTCCACTGTTGATGGCGGAGTAAAGCTCGAAGGCACTGCTGGCATCAGCTAGTCAGTCAAGAACGATCATCAAATATACTCACTAGGGGATCTGTTCTATGTTTCCGGGTAATATGAGTCCCATCTATCAAAAGAGTAATGAACAAGAAATATCATAGAACATAGATCAAAGTTGATGGATACTTCGTGGATCATTCCTGCCAATGCACGAACTTGATATGCACCCCTCGAAAATCCTGGCCTTGCATTTTAGTACATTTGACCATATGCAACGTCCAAGGAACGTACCAAACAAGAAGATCTTATCGCCAGGTTGGTACGTGTCCGAAACCCATCTGTAGGCGTCCATAATGGTTTGGCTGATATTACTTTACTGCCGTCACTGCGAGCCGTGAAAGGTCAAAGATACAATACTTACAATGCAAAGGCCAGATCAAAGACACTCGAGACCTGCTTCATCCAGTGTGTATGTCCCTTAGCATACGTTCCTACACCACTGTTGTAGTACGTTAACTGTTCGCGATCCTTGACCATCTCGCTATATAGTTCGACGATATTGGTGTTCTGAGTACGAATATTTATCGTCAAGAAAATCAGAAGGTATGCGCGTTGAACGACCTACTTTATCACCATACTTGTTTGATGTCCCATCTACAGACATGAATAATCGTCATCGAGAACTGTAAGTTAGAACGCCCACCGATGCAAATAACCAGGTTTCTCCCTGATACCTGGTCACCGGAACATTTACACGACTCCACGTCACGGACCTCCGATGAACTAGCAGATGCCATGATCCTGGGTGAAGCGAAATTGTTAGCGACTACGCAATTTGGAGCCGTAATAGTAGGGTCTGCCACAATAGTGGCTTGAATGCGCGAGATGTTGGATGAGTTCCCTTGCATCAACAAGGTTTTATATTGTCATGCTGAACAGGGTATGCCCACGAAAGTGCGGTCATACGACAACTTCTGCATGAACTGCGTGTGGCACCCGTGGGGACACTAAACCATGGCCTCCTGACTCAAGAAGCGCCACACTAGATCTATGAAAACTGCAGTACGATTGGGCGCAATTTACACATCGTGTTACCAACGTGTTGCAAACTTTATGGTTGAAGCAACTGAGGCACGACAAGCATGCACAATATCCTTGGCGTTAAATGCAACGTTGGGCGTCTTTTTCTTTTTATGAACGTAGAATGCAAGAGCTCAATCTGGAAGTAATGAATGGAAGATAGAAGATGACGAGGTTGCATTGCGAGAACACCAAAAATCTGGAATGGAGATGAAGTCGTTGAATGCAAAATCACAGGTTACGTACAAGGCTTTTGTTAAATCATATCACATCCCCAAACTCTTGTAGGGTAGAAGTGACTTTGCAGCTCACATGACTTGCGAAACTCTCGAAGACCAACCGATCTTTGCCCTCAACCCAGGTAAACAGAAGCTCGCATGCAATGTCACTTGAAGTATAAGATGAGCGCCCGCGACATTCGACCGAACAACGCAGGACTGGCAATTCTTGGTCTGCGTGGACTGTTTCTGGAAGTTTCCCCCTTCGTGCTGCGCGGGACCAGGCGTTACTTCGGGCATGCACCAGCATGGTAGAAGAATGATCATAGATCGCAGGCGGAGCCGAAGATGTAACCGTCACGCCACTAATAAATACGAGAACGTTTCGTAAAGCGCTTGCCAGAATGTTGGCAGATCGAGCGCCCGGAAAGGCGTGATGCAGCGTGTTTCGAGAAGGTATGATGTTCTGCAAGGTTGGATTGGAGATGCGAGCGAAGGTCTGGACAGTGGTAAATTAAATAGCTTGCGTGATGGCGAAGTCAACGAGAAGTCATACATCAGGAAGCCTAGCATCTTGAAATGACCAGCCAATGGCCCAATGACGAGTTTGACCCTGAACAAATTCTGTTATAGCATAGTTGTCTACCTTGCGTCACCGAGTCAGATAGGAGACCGCGGAGTTCCGCAACGCACGCACATTGTGTTCGCGAAAGAGGGAAACAAGATCGGGAATTGACGACATCTTCCCAAGTATAGACGTATACCATCTCTGGGCACGCATCAAGCATGTCTGAAGTCGAATTGTCGATATAATTAGGTCATCGGAACTTCGTCCTCAACAGCTGTAGGCTTTGGGAGAAAATCCGAGCAACAAAATTTGTCTCTCCCCCTGGTGTTATTATCTCCACTTCTGCTCCGGAGTCAATTGGTGAATTTCTCTTACATGCTTTACATGACACTGTCTTTCTTACTGCGTTCGGATCAAACTCCTTGAATTCGGCTGAGCGTGAAACGTCCTCGGCGCTGCTATAAAACGGTGGGTTACACATGGTGAAGTCAAAATCCATTAGACTTGTATGCAGTGGTTGAAGAATAAGCCCATCAGTCTGTACACGCTCGACAACAATGCGACTGTCCATAGAATTCTGAAAGACGTTATGTTTGGCGAATTGAACGGACCGTTCGTCGATATCTGAATCGTATGTCACCGTCACATTTCGAAAGCATACCTTTATGGCGCTTACCGGTGGCTACGAAGTTCCAAGTATGTTCAATACCACAAGCCAACAACGGGTAGATTGCCGAGGCACCAGTGCCACTGAGTGATGTTTGCTCCACTACATTTAACCAGGAATAATGTGACGCACATGTCACGCCCTCTGACGGTGGCGGAACCGCAAGTGGATTTCACTATGTCTTGTACCCAAAGAACATAGTTTAATCTGTGTATCAGATTTCCCGCGCTTTAGTCTTCTTGCATCGATCTGCCAAAAGGTGAAAGCACCTGTTTGGTACCTAATGTGCATCTGGTGTGAGATGAATAGAAGTGCGCAGCAACAAGCCTCACTGCCAACTGGAGGGCAAAGTCTATCGTCCGGCAGGGTTAATGAAAGGCCATAGTCAAGACGAAAGAGTGCTTCCGTTAAACGCCTGCCCCCCATTAGTGTACCGCGACAAACGGAGCTTGGATTTATCTCCGCTCACTTTTGTGCAGGAAGGCTTTTGAAATTTATTGTACTTGATCCCGTATGATTGATGAAGACATTGGATAATCTCAGTGTCTCTCTGAGGTTTTCGCCTGCCAGTGATGAACGCGTACTGTGGTCTGAGGGGAGGGTAGCGCCTCGCAAGTTCAGCAAAATCAGGAGGTTTGTTGTATGGATTGCGAGGGTGCATGTAATGCAATTCCCAATAGCAACTTGAGAATGAGAGAGACTAATGAGCTCGTCGATGATAGGCTCTAGCCTCTGGTCGTTGTGACTTTTCCCGGGAGTCTCTCATGCGGCCCAAATTACTAACAGCTGACTAAGCAAGAAGCTGAGTTCTTCCGAGTCACTGTGTTTAATATTTACATACCGCTACAAACAAAAGAACTGTTAAGGGTGCCCTAAGAGCTGTGCACCGACGAGTATGAGGTGTAGGTATATAGTACGAACAACCGCGAACGGTCTGCGTTTGAGATTATGTGTTGGTGTGTGAGTGAGTGAGCTTAGCCGCGGCCGGTCACCGGTCATTAACGTTATTGAGTTAACATTTGGTCACCGGTCAGGGTGCCGATTGACCCATTCGGAATGGATAGTACTCTCCCAGTCTGTCTTGTGTTTAGCCTGAGTTTAGGACCGAGGCTTGGACACGGCGATTACTTACCCGTGAGCTTTGTCCTGCGGCTGTATCAGCTATGCGACGCACCCGGGTCAGCTGAATTTGGCCCCACCTGCACCGTAGGTCATACGTATTGTATCCACATGGTAATGGCAAGTCACGCTCCGAACCTTATCTGAGGGAACGAACCATTTATACTAGTAGCGAAACCAAGTGAAAAACATTATTCCATACCTAAAACCCCGAGTCATCCCATCATTACCCGACGAGGGCGCGACTGCACTGGCAAGAATGCCGCGTCTGACCTTCGCAGTGCTCGGTGGTATACAGCTTCTTGCTGGTGTATCAGCTCAGACATGGTGAGCATCGTTCACTTGGATACACCGACCAAAAACTTGTACATGTGACCAATGTTTTTGACCCCTTCCGAAGGTGTAATAAGAACTACATGGCTAGCCAGCCTATTGTTCCGCCAGGAGGCAACTTCCCCATTGCAGCTACATCAGAAGAACCACTTCTTGCCTTCCGATGTGCGGCTGCTATAAAGCCTTACCTGGAAGAGGATGTAGGCACACCTGCAGGCATCCTCATTGATTCACCCGTTGTGTATTCAGAGATAGTCGGGGCACAGCCAATTGGCCTCCCCGCAGGGCCTCTTTCCAGTGCGGGCAAATTGGACGTCACTGTGAACCTGAACGGAAAGACTCTCGTCAATGCGCTTGTGCCGCTCAATGCTTCTGCATATGAGTTATCATTCAGCCTTGATGGGATCACTCCTCAGATGACCCCGTACAACCTCTCTTGCGAAGCCACTTACCTTGCAAGCAACTCAACAAGTTCATCGTCACCTCAGGCCTATAGCGCTTCAGCAGCTCTTTCTGTGCTCCCTAATCCGACCAACAGTTCCGTGACTAAGATGGATTTGAGGACTGGAGCACTTCTGGCAAAGCCAGCAACTGGGCTGGGTGGAGAGTACGAGCCAATCTTTCCGATCGGCTTCTATACGACCTTCGATGGATACCTCTCAACAAATATTTCGGCGGTTGATACGCTGAAGAGTCAAGGGTAAGTCTCCTATATGATCGTCCATACAAATCTGATACTGGCCTTTAGGTTCAATATTGTATGTTTCTTAATGTTTGCATAGAGTAGCCGAGTGCTTACCGTCAGCGCAGATCCATATTGTCCCAACATTCGATAATATGACCGCCTTTGATATGGTTCTCGATCGTATGCAAGAAGTCGGCATGTATCTCATGTACGATATGCGATACACCTACATGAACAACACTTCCGTGATGGAGCAGGTAAATTCCCTCAAGTACCGCCCCAACCTCCTACTATGGTACACTGGTGATGAACCAGACGGAACCTCGGACCCATTGAACGCCACGAGTATTGCATACGACCTCATTTACAGCCTGGATGGTTATCATCCAGTCAGTCTTGTGCTGAATTGCCAGGACTACGAATGGGCCTCGTACACCGCAGGCACAGATATCGTCATGCAAGATGTGTACATGATCGGGAACAATGTCACCTCGTCCAATGAGTGGAACACGACTTGCACACCCGACTATGGTTGCTGCGGTTGCGACAATTGCCTCAGCATTTCTGCCGGAGATAGCGCTGCTGTTTCACCCAACTCCACCTATTACAGAAGCACCGTCCCCGCAAACAGCGGTATCGGTTCGTACTTTGATATTAGCGACCGAGTTTCCAGCTTCAAAAATCGACTGGAGGTGATGGGCTGGGAACGTACCAAGGCGGTATGGACTGTTTCTCAAGCTTTTGGCAGTGCGCAGTCAGTAGTCTTTTGTCACTTTCCTGTATCTGCTGTTATTGACTACACTTGTCAGATATTGGACGCGTACTCCTACAGGCGAAGAATGGGTTGTTCAGAGTATCATGGGCATTAATCAAGGTGCTCTGGGTGTCGTCCCCTGGGTAGATCCAGCTCCCGAATATATCAAGATGGCGGCGTCCGCATTCGCGCTGAGCTTGCCGAAGTTCACTTCATATATCTTCAACGCTGCCTCAGTGCGCAGCAACTATTTGGTCGGGGGTGTTGACATTGCTATTTGGGCGGCAGGAAGTGAGATTCTCGTCCTCGCTACTAATACCGATTATATCACCTCGGAGGTGACCTGGGAAGATATCGCACTCCCTGGGACTAGTGTTGTTGTTGAGATTGTGTACACAAGCGGAAGTGTCGAAACCACCAGTAACAGTTTCACATTTGGTAGTGTGGCATCTGCGGCACTCGTAGTCAGTTTGGGATAACTTCTAGGGTTAGGGTTGGGTGTAGATAACAAATTGACTATCGCTGAACATTCCGTACTAGATTTGGGGAGGGGCAACGCTCAGCGAAATTCAAGGTCCGACTGTGATTACCTCTTACAGTGTAGCGCCGTAACAGATGGTCAAGAAATGTATTGTCTGCTGTAGAACGATAACACGATTTTGAGACAGGGATTATAATGAGAGATGTGCATGAATTTACTAGTTGATGGTATTCTAGGAAACAGAATTTTAAAAAACGCGCTTCTGATATGTCACACTCTCAATAGAAGCGTTTGGACAGTGAAAATTTCATTCAACTTTACCTACAATACATCTAGCGAGTAATTCAACTGTCATCCCGGTGGTCATCTCCTTTGCAGTGCGCCGTGGTAAGAGGCCAGTGTAAAGTCTTTGAATGCATGGAAAACGTGATTGGTAAGCACAATCGACGCGACGCGACGCGTTACATTGTGTACTGTAAGTCATCCCGCAGGCTGATCATGTCCAAATACTCCAAGCACAATCGCTGGAAACCTTCCAAAAAACGCTCTGTATCTCAGGTGAAATATGACAAGTGGGTGGTACAACGGAACCGCGAGACTGATGCAAAGAGGAAGAAGCGTCGTGAAGCTTCATCGGCAAAACTTGCAGCTGTGGTACCTCGCGTGACGCCAGATGAAATCACGAAGATGCGCGTCATTGAGGTGGACTTGCAGATTCGGTGGCTTCGTCAATTTGATGCAGAAGTGCCTGCAGCCAAACACCTGAAAGGAAAAAGTGGGTCGGAAAAGAAGGCTATTTCGACAGCTGCCGGACCCAAGATCCAGGACGAGAATGTGCCGCGGGAGGATGCAGAGTGCGCCATGGTAGATTCTGATGATGAAGAGGGCCTGTGGTAGGGTTAATATGGACTTTCAACACTCATATAATGCATATAATATTCTAATCGCAGTCTCGATACTCGTACGCACCTATTTTGCTTCATATATCGCCGTCTTGTATGCCTTTACCCTCCTATGACTGTGTTGACCATGTATTGGGACGATATTCGCTTACATAATGTCACACTTTGTTTACGGTGGCTGCCCCTCCCCACTAGTAGATTAGAAATACCATGGACCACATAACTGATGGACTCTACTCGAATGGCACCCGCCACCAAAGAAAATGAAACATACGAAAGTAGCGTTCCGATAAATTATGACATTGAAAACTATCTAGATCTACTCCATGACATGTGTATAACGTGCAACACCTCCGGGCGCTGAGTCTGTCCTCGTTTATACGAGATTGATCATAGGATGTTCAATACCTGGATATATCGGTATTCCACCAGTTCGTATGAATATGCGCGGTCAACGAGGTCGAGACAATTTCCAATACCGTTCGAAAGCAACCCATGTCTGAAAAGTGAGATGAAGTTAGCGAGAGGGTTTTGAAATAAAAAGCACGAGAAGAGAGGTCAGATGTTTCATATCTCGACATGAATGTTAAGACAGGGATAACTGAAAGATAAAAAATCTCATCATAGAAAAATAGCACCGCTAAGTGCGAACGGAATGTCGGGCTGAATTGAAGTGCTTACATTTGATCTATACGATGAATTGATGACTGGCATTCGACAAACCAAGACGACAGGAAAAAAATTTCAGCTCCAAACGACTTCCATGAAATCGCCTCTACAAGTCGGTTTGGAGTAGAGTGAACATGTGAGCATTCACTTCAAAAGCGACAAACTCGCAGAAGAATGAAAACTGCAGACGAAGAGGATGTGGGGGCATTTCTGAGACGTGGTTGAAACGTTGAAGAGTACAGTAACCTAAAATTTGTTGAGGCTTTTGAAGTGACCTCTGGCAAACAAGTGGCAAACACTTGTGGGAACCCTCTGTTACCCGGCGGCAGAGCTTCGCCAACCAACATTAGATTCTTGCTTTATACTTTCAAGTTCTCCTGTTAACGTTGATCATGAAAAAACGAACGCAGAACGCCGGAAGCAAAAGCAGGAGGACTATCACTCTCAGCTATTTGTGATGTTATGTGTGCCTTTTAACTTCTTCCACACCCGGTCTGCAGCCAACATTCCCTTCATGACGGCTAAAACTCAGACACTCATATATATGCTGCGATTTAGTACCGCTGCCAGCAGTGATCCTGATGCAATTTCCGATGTGGCGGCTGGAGCCGCCTTGATCATCGCAAGCTTGGCATGGAACTGCCGTCGCGGGTTCACAGGTTCACAGCTATGGCGTTCCTACTATATAGCTGCCCTGAACCTCCGGAGGTAATCACATTAGAACACAGAGCCCTGCAACAGGGACGATCTTGATTCATGACGCAAGATTCATTAGCACGTAGAGCGCTGCTGCACAGCCCGATCGCTCTGGTTACTTTTTCTGACCTTAGCAAACAGTCGAACATCGCATAAGTTGTGATGAGCTGGTCAGTAACATCCCATACCAACCTCTTCCTCCGTTTCGTTGTGGCTATGGTTACTATCGGCCTGGTTCGAGGTTTGCTCGCTCAGAGCACGACATTGTACCTATGATCCTGCACCCTACTTGCCGTTTCCTAAATGTTTTCAGGTGCGGAAATAATTTTATCGTAAATCAATCTGTAGTACCCACTGGCGGACAACTTGTCTTGCCTATGCAAAGTGCTGAACCACCCTTGTCGTTCCGCCGCTGTGCTCGCTCGAAGAGGATGCGAAGAGTGCAGCATTTGTAATTGACTCACCAATTGTTTATGATTGGATCGTCCTAGTGCTGAGCGTGTCTTACTTTCTTCTGGCTCCAGCTCCCCTGGCAGCTCCACTGATCTAGGAAGTCTCTGTGTCACTGTTAGCTGTAAGCTCCGTCTACAGCACCGCAAACGTCCCTCTGAACGCCACTGGCGTTCAAATTCCTGCGGATATGAGGCTCAGAAGACTGCATACACAGGGCCAGTTGCTCTGCTACACATTCTGCCCCTTTGTCTCCAATGTCCCAGCATGCCAATGAGTAGACATTCAACACAATTACATCCCCTTTGTATCTCACTGACACACTGGCAGATGCTTCCGTCACAAAGGTCGACTTGCGCACTGGTGCATTCTGGGGGCTATTCAAGAACTACCAAAACCTGACCGCTATCACTCAACAAGTGAATGCTTACGTCTCGATTCCCGAGCCCGATTATAACTCTTACCCCGAAAGTGTGACGCGGGCAGCGTACGGCTTGATATACCAGTTAGACGGATATCATCCTATGTCTATAGTATTGAATTTCCAAGACTACAAGTTCTCGCCTTGTGTCAAGGGGACTGATATCGTTCTGCAAGTGAGCCACTAATATGATTTTCATCATGCGCTTCTAATCGCTGGTATCAATGCTACATGGTCTCCTGTGTGGAACAGGGAGTGTAACCCGGACTTCTGTCACTGTGGTTGCGACAACTACTAGGGGGACGTGTGGGATGTTAAAGCCCGCGTCCAGACCTACACAGATAGGTTCAGCGTCTCGGGGTTTGACTGCACAAACTCTGTATGCACCACCTACCAGGCCTTTGGGAGCGGCGCGTAAATCGCCATAAGTCGCCAATACGACCTCCGTAATGTCTCTGATTACAGATACTGGGACACAACTCCCACTGGCCTGCAATGGACAACTACAAGATTTATTTCCTTCACACATGGTGCCAAAGGTAAATGCATGCTGATGTTGCACGCGTGAATAAACCCTAATTACATCTCCTAGGTTCTAAGTCCTACCAATACCCAACCAACTACAACCGGTAATATCGAGACGATCAAGGGGACGACGATCAACCTCAAGGACGTCGTTACGCCGACCCGAACATCACATTTGTCAGCTACGATTACCAGAATGTGGACACTGATCTCTGGTATAATGGGACTGCATACTTGCTCATCGTAGTCAACCTGGGCAACGCACAGGTCTGCATGCCATGGACGTGACTGGATTGCCGATCACCAACGCAATAACGCAGTTACAATGCATATCATCTATCGACATGAATACCAACATCACTAGTCTGAGGTTTCAACCTGGAGGTATTGGTCATTTTTACTGTGACGCCCTGAAGCGGTCATAGACTGAGGACTGGTAAGGCTGTGCAGTGGGAATCGATGGCCCTGATCAGATTTAATATCAATAGCTTGTTTTTATCTCAAATTACTGCATGCGTCCATAACTTTCGTGAAGTCAAGTATTGTGGGACTTCCTCTGAATGAAGACAATAACTCGCTGTTATTTGGATTAAATGCCCGGGGGTGTCACTCATGCTCGCTCCCAACAAGGAACAAACATTGAACTCGTAGCGGAACCAGACCCTGCACTCACCACCGGAAGCACCCGCTGAACGATATGAGCTGCATACTCAGATTCCGGATTGCTGTTGATCTTCACGCGTGTAGAGGTTCGAGACGATCGTGTTGTCATCTTCAATTTGCTAATCATTTTGGATTGAATCACGAAGACAGTAGTATGGCCAGTGTAAGATAAGAAAACGAATACAGAGCCCGCCGTAAGCAAAGCAATCTGTATCGTTGTTTGTGAACTTGCAACGAGGGCCAAGTGGCAATTCCAGTCAATGAACAAAAGTATACTTCCTCAACTTGTCCTCTATGTGTAGTGTGGTCCAGCAGCTAAAGAAATAACAAATGGTTGACGAATGGGATTGTATTTTTGGAGGGAGAATTGGGTAAGAACCTTCAGGCCTCAGGTCCGAAGCATATACTCAGACCTGGGTGAACCGTAAATTCCCAAAGCTAGGAGTAAGAAGGCGTATCCAGCAAGGCTTTCAGAATCACATTCAAAAGCTAGGTAGACTCACGGCACGATTTTTTATTCGAAAGATGACAGTTGATGCTTGAGACGACGTGATGATGATTCATTCAGACCAGTACTATAGCAGATGAATCGATGGTTGCTGAAATCGACGGGACCAATAACAAACTTTTTGACGTCAACTTGTGAGACCTCAAAATTCAAACAATTATCAATGCAGTGTAAAATCATGATTTTAGCTGGCTAGATGCAGCAAGTATATTGGAGACCAAGTAAATGATAATGTGAGTGACCATGTGTCATTCAGGTGTCGTAATCATAATGCCTTCTTTGTAGAGGCTCGTTTGGAGTAGATCATGTCAGTGAATGGTCTAGTATTATCCGTCAGAAACGCTGACACAATTGGCAAAGCAAGAAACTTACCCTTCGAATCGTAGTGCAATTATGTAAACGATGTACACGTACAAAGTAACGAGGAGTCCAGCTGGCCGCTCGTACCTGTGCACAACGGATTGAGATCGTGTGCAAATGCGGGGCAGAAAGAATCAATACCACAAGGCCGTCGCAATAAAGCACATCGTACTTCCAACATACATAGGATCCCTCAGGACATTGAACGGGAAACCCTGTACGCGGTGATCCATCAAAATACCGAAGTAGTCCCCGAGGAAAGTTCCAGTTATTCCGAGGGCCCAAGTGGAAGTGACAACAAACAGCTGGCCGATGGCGAACAGAACAATTGGTACCAGTGTGTCATATGGCGCAGAGAGCATAGGAACTCGAGGTTGGTCGCTCAAAGCGCGCTGATATCTGTTGGGTGTCAAGCAGTGTCTACCAGAGTTATCGTCCATCTTGAACATACAAATGGTCACGAAGCATCCCAAATGAAAATATCATGATGGCTAAGAAGTAACATCCATAGCGAGCACTACCACCAAATATGCGAGTAATTGTCTTGTTTCTGTACTCTGCAACATATAAACACGTGTCAATGCAAGCCGGGCACAATTTATCAATTCCTTCACCGTTCCGGGCCACGATGTTCCAGGCTGTTGGGTTGAATGCGATGGAGAGAAGCGAAACATACAGAGACGTCGCAGATACATTTACAATGGTAAAAAACGCGTCCATGTCAGCTGGCCTTATATCGCAGTTCAAGCTGAGAGGTGAAAATATTCGGTTCTTTCAGCGTTCTTAACTTCTACGCGACATTCCCACGGTCACCTGTCACCGCGGACTTAATGCCAATGGTTGACTATGTACTCGCCGCGGCCAGTATGCATATATACATATCTGCAAAAGCTATTCATAACGATGCATCATTTTCACTTGATGTAGGCCAGCTGGACGGGTGACCACTATATCCCTTATCCATATTGCGGACGTTTTCACACGGGATCACACCTAAACACTCTTGAAGCTTGAACGTTGATCAGTGACAGTGGTCGAGTCGTTGTAATCAGCTGGGTCATCAATCATTTACCATGGATCTTGGATTAAAGGGAGTGCATGTCCTCGTCACAGGTTGTAATTGTATCCCTTTACCATGTTAGTGCTGATCTGACGCTACTCACAGGGGCAAGTGGCGGCATCGGGCTCGAGACTGTGAAATTGTTTTGTAGTAAGTCATTTCTCCAAAAGGATGAGCATTGAGTTGAGGATGTCCAGCACTTGGTGCAAATGTGACCGCACATTACAACTCGCAGTTTGGTCCGATTCAGGAACTTTTGGCGTCGAACACCGATCTTCAACACGTCCAGGCGAACCTATCTCAAGAGCAGGCTGTGGTGACCATGTTCGAATCGCTTTCTACTATGCCTTATGGCCCAGTACAAGTAGTCGTTGTCAATCACGCTATATCTCACAGTTTAGCTGTGCCCATTGCAAGGATGATGCTGGATCAATGGAACACCACAATAACTGTGAACTTGACGTCTTCATTCCTTGTGTGTAGAGAGTATTTGAAGCATCTGGAAAAGGCTTCCTCGGATGTCAAGGAAAGGGCAGCAATTCTTCTTATCGGAAGTACTGCTGGGAAGTATGGTGAAGCCAACAATGGGGACTATGCTGCGGCTAAGAGTGGTCAGTAATGATTTTTGTCCACACTTTTGACATGAACCTATGATATTCTAGCGATGATGTATGGTCTGAACCTGACGCTGAAGAATGAAATCGTGAAGATAGCTCCAAAAGCCAGAGTTAACTGCATTGCACCTGGCTGGGTCGAGACACCCATGGTTGAAGAAATCTTGAAGGATCCTCAAACCGTGTCCCGCATATTGGCTACGTCAGTAATACTATTTGATTCATTCTATCATCGATGCTGAATATTATGCCACCGCAGGATTCCACTTAAGAAAGTGGCGATGCCGATGGACATCGCAACACAGATTGTGGTCCTTGCATCGTCTACTCTTTCTGGTCACGTCACTGGCCAAGTGGTGATGGTTGAGGGTGGAATGGAAGGGAGACTGCTAAATAGACCTGAAGATTTGCAGGGATGCTGAGAATTAAGGGAGAAATATTTGAATGCCTTTTCTAATCTGTAACATGTACCGTATCAAGTGCTTCTTGCGTGGTGGCGGCCCCATGTGTATCTAAGTAAGAATGTGGACCGTCCTCTGAGCCGATGTGGTTTGCTTTGTCAGCATTCGCTTACCCGCGGAGGCTAGCAGCGGACCGGGCGTGACTTTGCGAACCACTTGATCTTGTACTTCTAGTTCTCTCGCAATCCTCACCCCCTCTTTAATCAAATATCACCCAGCCAGCTAGATACAATGGTATGCGAACATCAACCCCCATCGTCTTTGCCACTTATGATTTCAATAGTCCACCAACTGCAGGAGACGGCTTATCCGTGACTTCAAACGTCTCTCTAGTGACCCGCCAAGCGGCATTTCTGGAAGTCCATGTCCAGATAACATCATGATCTGGAACGCTGTAATATTTGGGCCTTGTTAGTCTTCCGTCTCTGTATATGACTCCTCTTCTGATGTTACTTACAGCTGACACACCCTTCGAGGACGGCACATTCAAACTTCTGCTCACGTTTGATGAATCTTACCCCAACAAGCCGCCTACAGTGAAATTCCTTTCCAGAATGTTTCACCCAAACGTATATAACAACGGCGAGCTCTGTCTGGACATTCTACAAAACCGCTGGTCTCCCACATATGATGTCGCCGCCATCCTTACTTCCATCCAGAGTCTACTGCATGACCCTAATCCGAACAGCCCAGCAAACGCAGAAGCTGCGCAGTTGTACCGAGAAAACATGAAGGAGTACGTGAGAAGGGTGAAAGCCACAGTGGAGGATAGCTGGTTAGATCCAGAAGAGAAGCAGAAGATGATAGTCGATGGCGACGGGGAAGGTAGTATAGAGTCTGCTGCCTGACGTATCCTTTTGTTTGGTTTATGCACTCACGGACAACTTCTGCAATCTCTGTTGTTTCGTTTCGGTTTACCAGATTTAATTTAATGAGGTTTGTGTTTGGACTCCTTGTAAATTGTCATCTCGATCATACCCGCCAACAGTGGTTTCCTTGGCCTTGAACAATACTTATTCATGCATTAATCGTGCACTACTTCAGGCATACGTTAATATTCTGGCATCGGTTGCTCTACCAGGATAATCTCCCGTGGTAAAACCTTTAGAAGGAGGGGCTACGAGCGATACAAGTGGTTGGATTATATCCGCATCAATCACAATCAGGAAAGAGTCGGTGAGTTGGCGAAAAACTACATTGAATGTTAATGTCGTGCATTCCACAGAACCTAGTCTGGAGGCTTGTGAGCGTATGTGCACCGAGGGCACGATTTACTGTCTCATGCACTGCTTCTGAAAGCTACTAGTCGAGATAGTTCTGGGATCGACATGAAGATATTTTCAGGTCTCGTTCAGTTTCAGTGCTAAAGACCATCATAATTGGCCGCAGCATACAAATTGCACGTCTTGCAGTTATTATCACAAGCAAACGACTGCTCGAGCGTTGCTTTCCGATAACAGCATACATCTCTCATCTGAATCGGTATGTGCTATAGGGTAATATATACTAATTGATAGAATGCACCATATCCATAGTTCACCTCACGGGTGACCAATCGGCTGGTGGTCCGTGCTGTTCTATCATCATGCACTTGGACCAGAAGCTACATCGGTTGGGCTTCGCGATCTCGTTCATTGTGAGAAGACCCCTTATAGCCTCTCATTCGTCCAGAGATATATGAGGCGGCTCAGATGTCGGGACTGCGGACCGCCTTGTAGGATTTGTACTATGGGTCCTTGGAGCCCTCGGATGGGATAAACCATATGTAGAACGCTTCTCTGCCCCACTGAAGATCAAAATCGTGACACGTTTGTGAAGATTTTGGAGTCGGATTGCTGCGGAGTTGCATTAGATCTCTCCAAGTACATGCTACACAAGGCTTACCCATGTACGAGCCACCACCGTGAGTGGTTTTGCAGGTCCGGGCGTAGTGTATACACAGCATGATGTGAGTGAAAAGACAACGCGAACCACGTGTTGCGGTAACCTGTATCAAATTTCAGGCCTAATCCGTCTGTGTTATGGTCCAAAGTTTCGGTGTATAGTCGCAGGACAGGTTGGGCAACATGTATAGTGCAAGGTCAGGATACCCAATTGGTGGCTGACCGAAACGTGCGACTCGTACAACAAGTTATAACACTTGGTGCGCATATGTCCAAGGCTATGATGTGCAAAGTCCCACATACATCAAGATCGCATCAGCAGATCCTTCGCGCAGCACTTCATCTACTTATGTAGAACGGTTTATGCCGAGAAGTTGCCCAGAAGCATGGGATGCACATAGTCTCACGTACAGAGTACCCTCGTGTAACGTTGCTACGCAATCTCAGTCAAAAAACCATGTGAATGCGGCTGACGCAATGATTGAAAACAAGCGGTGAGTGAGGGCCATGCCTCCGACTCCCGAGGCGCCAACGTTGAGTAGTCAGAACACCAATACGTCGATCTGTTGCAATTCTTCAAATTCGTCCTTCTACCACATTTCGTTGTAAGCAGAATGAATCAAATATAAGTTGTGACTCACTTTCAGTAGCAAAATTCTACTTTCGTCCATCAAAGTATCGTCCACATCAAACAACTCCTCGCTAACGATCTCGCGATAAGGCAACGCAGATCCCAGTGGTTCCGTAAATGGGCAAGAAATGGTGCTAGTCAACTCGCCTTCCACAAGTCGACCACGCCAGTCTGATTTATCTTGGGCGTGATAATTCTGAGCGATGTGTGGATTGAAATCTCTGATGCGTAACCGTCGGGGCTCGCGTAACACTTCAGAAGGGTCGCTGATGGGCTCAACAACACGGAAACCATAGAGTGAGGACTGCCAGTCCTCATTCCTTTGAACCCGGAACCACGTCGTATGCTGCGGCCCCCACGTTGACCAAAGCAACTTGGGACCATTCAAGGTCGGTTGGCCGTAAGTCCTGGCGAATAAACTTTCGAGTTCCAGAATGGCACTGCACAGGATAAAGAAGCTATAGCGGTGGAAATCGATTGTGTTCGTATCCATTGTCCCAGTGACGGAGACATGAATGGCTATGAGTTGATCATTCGTACTCGGGTGAAATGAGCATGAAGGTTGATAGGACTTTCGAGAATATGGAGCCATGGAGCCAGGAATTATATTTTCGCCCGTGAATGCCTCTGTGTATGAAACGTGATTCATGAGAGAAGGCAAAGAGAGTTTCGCGGTGCATTGAGGGGGCTTTGATTTGTCGGCAACGTCATATATCTCCACGGTCCCGCGGGAGTCAATCACGAGGAATTTATCCTCTGCAATGAAGGAGCAGTCGTTGATACCACGGTGAAACCAAAGAACGAACTGTGGTGCCAATAAGCCTCTGGCCGTCTTAACTGTAACAGCACTTTGATTTACCTGGTACCCATTCTTGGATTTCCAGTCCCACATTTGCATATAGTCTCCGACTATGCCCTCATTTGCCACAATATTCCACAGCAGCATACTAATGTAGCTCCCCATGATTTGGACATTCACATGGCCGGTGGATTGTATTATTTCGCGGTCAATGAGATTCTTGTCGAGTGCCTTCAGGATTGGCTGCGCCGCATCGGTGTGAACGTCGTTCGTTGTCAGCGACCTCAGATGGATATCGTATGCATGAGTCCGGCTTCCAGCACAGTTTAGCCTGAAAATGAACTGGGAAAAGACTGTAAATGCTCACGGGTCTGGTGAATATGCCACCACGACAAGTAAATCTTGCGCAGCACAGAAAGTAAAGTCCACCGAGGTCGTGGCATCAACAGGGTGACTCCAGCAATGTAGATCATCGGAATCAGTCATGGATGGTAGACGCGTAAAGTGGATGCAGTCCTCCCCAGCAGAGCCGTATACACCACCCAAAAATTCAAATATAGGTCCCAGCATTATTGATGGGAGCGTGCACTTTTGCTTGTACTCGAAGCGTTGCCATGCAGCATCATGTTGTCTCAGTCGTTTGCGACATGTAGCCGGTGGGACATCCATTTTGGAGGTTCCTATTGGAATCATTTGGAAATAGCTGAGGTCGATGACATATTGTAGCGTCTCCGAATTGTCGATCATCACTTTCAGCGCTTTGCAGGTCTATGACGTATGAGCATAGTGAGATGAATCCTGTGTCCGCTTACCTGTCGTACCCGTACTAGGTCGTATGCGTCAAGGGGTGACAGTATAAGGTACAAAAGCTCTGGTGGGAGCTGTACCAGTGTTGTAGCTCTCAGTGTGTGGCCCACCCGAGAGAAATTCCAGGACATCTCACAGCGAGAGGTCAAGCGCAGCGCAATATTGGAGCCAAGAGGAGATGTTACCGGTCCGGGCCGCCAGACGAGATTTGCAGAGTAACTTATACTTCGAAGTTCGCACTGTGAAAGATGCAGCTCAGTAAGTACCTTGTGAGTTATCACGGTCTTGAAGGTGATGGCCTAGAAAGTACAACCTATACTCAGGCTCGGGCCAGAAGCCAATCATAGAATCCTTCAGCTTTTGAAATTCACGCGTAGTACGGCCCTAAGGCGTAACCTGTCGGATGCCAAGTTCACACGCATCGGCATGCACCAACAAGGACGTTCAAAGCCTCGAGCTCTACATCAACTTGAAGTAGTAGTACTTGTAACTTTTCCGTGTACGACCAACGACAGTCTGCGGCTCATCGGCGGGAATGCTAATCATCGCGCTTCTTCTGGCCAGCCACTCAAATATGCGATTGTGGAGTTGATATTCTTCAAATTTTGCATTTCCGCTGGTGCTCACATGTGACATGGTATATTAACTTCTACTATGAGCAGTACATGGAGCATTGACCTCGTGCTCAACGAGCATGAATACGACATGCAGCCGTCCCTAGTTGAACGATGTTTTCAGCCCAAGCGTGTCAGCCCACTGCACAATGTCAGTGAGACACGTCGTGTATGGGAGGAACAGCTTTGAGGTTCACAGGGGCAACGATGAGAAGGATATGGACTGCCAGGGTAAGCAGGAATGGTAGGGTTTGCAGAAGGCCAGTGGAAGGAGGTCGCGCATCCCACCAGAAGAACACGATCAGCTCTACACATATTGGCGCGTCAATCTCGTGTGCCAAGGCCATTATTCTTCGCCACGTAAGGCCGTCCCGCTTTCGTTTGATCGAATGGTGACCTATCATACAAAAATTGTCTGAAGTTGATTGTTGTTCCCGGAGGACTCAGACTCGTTCAAATATCTGATAGTGGAAGTCGCCGGTATCATCTCGATACTTTCCACTGGCAGATAAACGAATAGATGCGCGTCCGAGACACGCAACCGAGTCGAACTGTCGTTGGTACGCTCAACCAAAGTTGAAGTCAAATATTCCGTCACCGAATTGCTCCCGCGTATGTTTTAGAGTTTGTTTGGCATTATTTGGCAACGCCTTCATGCTTAATTGCTGTACCTAGTAACGTACGTTTAAAGTGCTGCCGCTCGTCTATCGCAGCCATACGCGAAGATGGGTGATATGTCCAAGAGCACACCAAAGAAGACATCGCGCATCCTGGCTGCGCTGGACCACTCCATGCTTGCTTCTTCCTCAAGTTCTCATACCACTATGCAAACATCCCAAATTCTCGGCAAGCGTAAATCAGATACCTTTCCTGTGTCGCCGGTGAGGAGAGTACGAACTCTCCCAGACATCGGTTCCGTGGTTCATGGACCAAACTCACCATTCAACAAGCCTGTGCATGCGAGTAAGAGAACTGCAGATATCCGTTATCATCATCTCATGAGTCGACTGCAGTTGGCTCTTCATCACACAGTGCTTCGTCTGGAGCTGGCGGATCTAAATCAACAACCAAGAGCGATATTCAAAGCAAGCTCATTACATCTGGCTTTTCTTTGAGATACGACGACGAAACTCCTGTTAGTCGCATTGACCAAGGAGGCCCTGATCAAGAACTGAGGTACTTTGTGCGAGCAGTGAAACAGCACCCGTCGCTGACCAACATACAAGATTGGCAGAATTTGTTTATAACTCCATCGAAAACCTCGGGGATAGGCGGTCCGTTAAGGATGCTATCCGGAACCTCGGTCTTCAGAGGTACGTAGTAGATTCAATATGACATTCGCAATAGTTATACTGAGATCGTATAGCGACAAGGATCTCCTCCCCGGTCTTGAAGTACGGCTTTTACCTCACCAGCTCATTGGCGTCAACTGGTACGAGTAGTATGTAGGTTTCTGTGCATATATTAATCTCAGAGCGCAGGATGGTGGACCAAGAAAAAAAGTCCCCTCACAGGGGTGGTATCTTAGCGTAAGTTATTTTTGATTTTCAACCCATACACCTTATATACTGATTTGACTCAGAGATGAAATGGGTCTTGGTCAGTTGTTTTCAACTTCGTCAAAATGCATCTATGACGAGGTATTCTGTCTCAGGCAAGACTGTCCAAATGATTGCTACAATGGCAGTTAATTTGCCCAAGGACACTGACGCTGCGAAGACCACCCTCGTCGTCGTTCCCGCCGCGCTCCTTCAACAGGTTAGTCGGTCTTCCTTGATCGGCATTTCCCACGTTGACGCCATTACCAGTGGAAAGAGGAAATTGAGACGAAGTCGAACGACTTGTTTACCGTTCATATACATCATGGACGGGACAAACTTTCCACTCTGATGGATGTCAGATCTAAAGATGTATGTCATTCGAATCATCGCAGCTTCGCAAAGTGACCGAGGTGTTATTAGGTCATCATCACTACATATCAAACTCTGAGCATGGAGCTTACCATTCCAAAAGACGTTGAAGAAGGCGAGGAACTGGCATATCTTGAGAATCACGGGTAGGCAACACATTATTTCCACTATGTCAACCCCTTCAGCTACCTTGCAGAGGGGTACTCGGTCGCATGAGATGGTATCGTGTGATTTTAGATGAAGCCCAATTTATTCGAAATAGGTGTGATCAATATTATTTCATTTACCGAGTTCTTTGACACTCCCAACAGAGGAACACATGCTAGCCGCAGTGTTGCTCGTCTTCGTTCGACTTATAGGTGGATGCTTACAGGCACGCCTGTAACGAATACACTGTATGCCCAATTTTTTCCCAGCATTTCTTGGTTACTCAACTACTCCCAGTGCTGACATATATGGACTTATTCGCTTTGGGCGTTTCCGCCCTTGGAATGACTGGGAGTCATTTAAACAATATATTGTGCGTTCCTTGGTGGGTTTGAACGTTCTGTCTCTCATCTTCATTTAGGCAAAGGTGCAGCAGGAAGATGCGCCGCTGGCGGGTGAGTAAACCTCCCGTTCTGATGTAGTTCTTGGCCTCAATTACATAGCAATGCGAGCGCAGGAGATTCTGAAACCCCTGTTGCTTCGCCGTACCAAACAAGCTAGATTGGTAAATTGCTAATAGGGTATCTTATTCCTGTATTCTCACTCATGAGTTGTATAGGAAGGAAAGCTCATCCTTCAACTACCCCCGAAAAACATCGAGCTCGTGACTCTTGAATTCTCAGCAGACGAGCGGCAGGTGCGTTGGTTGGGTACCCTGGCATTTCACATACTCATATCTCCCAGCTATATGATGATTTCGAAAAGAAAAGCCATGTTCAAATCAATCGCTTCATCAAAAGAGGGACATTGTTGAAGAAGTATGCACTTAGTTATTTCTGCGTTATATTTGCTAAATGCAGTTTCCGTCTCAGTGCAACCGCTATCTTGGTACTTTTTCGCATTTGCATTCCTGTGGTCATTTTTAATACATTTTACAGGCAATGATCCTCCGGCTTCGGCAGCTGTGTTGTCACCCGAACTTAATCCTGGCACGTCTTTTGTTCTTCGATCACATAGAAGAACTAACACACCCCACAGTGTCACACAGA
Source organism: Suillus subluteus (assembly GCA_016647755.1). Lineage (NCBI taxonomy): Eukaryota > Fungi > Basidiomycota > Agaricomycetes > Boletales > Suillaceae > Suillus > Suillus subluteus. The sequence goes on from JABBWI010000497.1 coordinate 35,595, forward strand.
AGAGCACGAGGACCCTTCCATACTCATGTCCGACGACAAGGGAAGGGAGTTTGCGCGAGCGATCCGAGTCATGGGGACAGCCTGGGTCAGCGATGTGAGTGTTGTTAGTCTACCCATTGTCAGTATTAAACTATCTGCCTACAGGTCAAGAAGAGGTTTGGTGTACTCTATCGTGTGACAAGTAAAGAAGCTAACAATTTGCTACACTCAGGTTCATGACGCGCGCGCTGGAGAGTAATCTATTCGCCTTCACAGATGAGGAGGGCGCAGATCCAACATGTCCTATCTGCAAAGATCGTATGTGCTCGTGTCTCACTGATGATTAATGCTCACATGTATGTGAAAGTGTACGCCAACAACGCTGGCCGTGTCCTTACCTGTGGCCATGAGATCTGCTTTGGTGCGTGAACCCTTATTATATCACTGTTGTCGTTGATCGTGCTCCTGTATCCCTAGACTGTATGCTCATACTTTCGAACTCGCCGATTGTCCACAACGGGGAATTGTAAGCTCCTAATTCTAACTTCCTCTGTTATACCCAACAATTACCTAGTGGTCATGGAAACGAGAAAGAAAATCTTCGTGCCGAACGCGAGTATGAAGCAGCTGTTGCAAAAGGTCACCGACCTTGTACGTATCCTTCTTTTCTTCGTCACGCTATTCTCTCACTCATTCGTGCAGGCCCTACGTGCAAGAAGATGAACGACCTGACCCAAACCAAGGTGTTCAAGTCCATTGCATTCGAGCCAGAGGACGATGAAGTGGAGGAGGCAAATCGCGCTCGTAAGCGCGGTCGCCGGCTTGCACCTGAGAAACCTGTGCGCCCGGGCACCGTTTCTTGTGAAGAGTCATCTGACTCCGATTCGGAAATCGAGGTATCTGCGCCTTCACGCTTCAGGGGTGCAACGCCGGAACTCGACAGCTCCGACGACGATATGCCAGATTTCTCACAGCTATTCGCGAACGGAGGAAAACTCAAGGGGAAGAAGGCTGGGGGGAATAAACGGTCGCACCAGCAGTCTGATGACGTGTGTATAACTTTTTCTTTCTTGGCGCTGAGTTTAACTATGTGATGTGTACTACAGGACGAAGTGATTGACTTGACTATGGGTGATGTGTCGGACCACCTCGATGGTTCCGATGCTGAGCTCGGAAGGGGGCATGCCGTACGGTTCTCGAAGAAGCACGATGACAATGGAAAAGGAAAAAACCCCCTTAAGGGACAACGAAGAAAAGCCTGCATCGCAAGGTGCAGAGAAGGCAAATTTGGAAGATTCCGGCGCCCCTTCCCGCGCACTTATCGCCATGTGGCGAAAAGGTGATTACGACCTGGAACCGAGTACGAAGATGCTCGCCCTCATCGATTTCCTCAAGTCGTGGGACGTGAGCGGGGACAAGACAATCTGCTATTCGCAGTGTTCGTACTTTAAGTAACGACCTTGCAAGTTATTGCTGACACAGTATCACACAGGGACCTCAATGCTTGACCTCGTAGAGACGCTATTCTCACGATATGGGATCCGCAGCCTGCGGTACGATGGTTCCATGGACCGGATATCCCGGGATAACACCCTTGTGACATTCAAACGACATGATGGACCGAAGGTCATCCTCATCAGCACGAAGTGTGGTAGTGTAGGCTTGAATTTGGTCGTGGCAAATCGGATCATTAAGTAGGTCTCACAAAGTTCGAGTTATTTACAACACGATTGCTGACAACTATGATGAATAATAGTTTGGACCTATCCTGGAATTATGCGTCCGAGTCACAAGCATATGACCGCGTACATCGTCTGGGACAGGAGAAAGATGTTTTTGTCAAGCGACTTGTTGTCAAAAATACGATAGAGGAGCGGTAAGTTGACCTGTTTCCGTTATCCGAGCGCTAACTCAGGTCCACTGCTTTTATTTACTTACTTACTGCCTACCTCCCTCACAACAACTTTGCAGAATGCTCCGCCTTCAGGAGGTTAAAACTGACCTTGCGGACGCCGCGCTCGGCGAGGGCACGGGAACGAAGTTACAGAAGATGAGTGTTAAGGAAATCAAGACTGTATGATATCACATTATCCCTCGCTATGATTGCTGATTGCACATTTTCGTAGTTGTTTGGGATGAAAACCTAATCCGTAAGCGCGGACACGTCACCTTTCTATTCTATTTTCTCCCGTGAAAGTTCTCTCAGCTCTGTTCGCCTTGGTACGAGCGTAAAACTGACAGCTCAACTTGTTATTTATCTCGCAGTTATGTTTTCATTCGTTATTGGAGACATGTCATGTGTATATGCATTAACACCTAAATGACTCTTTACTAGTATACCTTATTGCGGCTAAATGGTAGCATAGCACAATGCATAAACTAGTAGTTCCACTCCTCTATCTAGATCTAGCCAATCCAACGCTCTATCGTGAAAAGACGTGCATGGTCCATGAATAAGCTACGAGTACTTTTTACACCAGAAAGGCGAAGACGCCGAAGAACCCTGCCACAGCTCCCATTACCAATTCAGTGTCAACATACGAGCCTGCCATTGCTGCGCCCTTAGACGTGGCAGTCACACTCGTCGACGTGGACGTCGTCGTACTATTAGGCCCGAATGTCATGGTAGGCGGTGTTAAAGTTGGGGCGGTTAAAGTCAACGTGGGTAAAGACATCGAGGAAGGCGGGGAAATGGTGATGCTGTAGGGATTACGGTCAATCTAGTAACTTATGACAGTCGGAGACGGGGGAGGTACTTACGTCGGGAGTGTGAGACTGCCAGTGGGTAGTGCTGAGATATTGACTGAGGGCTGAGCCTGCACACCAGCAACGAACGCGAGGATGAGAGCAGAGGCAAATTTCATGATGATGATCAACAATGAGTACGACCGTGACAAGTTGAAGTCTGGAAGCACAATAAATGCTCAGTTCGTCGAGGCTGGCGGCGATAAAATCAGTGTGCGCAACCACGGGGGTCACTAGAGTGAAGAGATGCTCCGGCTAATATTAATAAATTTCTTGAGTGACATCCACTGGCAGTGCAGAGGCCGTAAGAGAGATCATATGAGCGAGCCAACCTTCCATGCTGAACCGATTAGTAGTTGTTGACAGGCTGCGGAAGTTACGAGAGCACAAAAAAAATCATTCGATGGACCTGAGCTGAGAGTTTATTTATGTTAGCGCGCAAAAGTCAAAGTAATAGTTTGATCCGTACGGCATCACTGATCTGGAAATGCGAAACTGCTATACGTATACGTTGAATGGTTTCACGTTTCCTGCAGCCTGATCTCTACCAGTATTCCACTCACCATCACGGTATCGTCGCAATCGCCTTTCGAGTTGGGGCACTCCCGTAGCGATACCCTTCTCGTTGTCTTATACAAGCGTTGGATATCGAGTACCGACTCGGGAGGCGCGCTGGAACAAGTGCAAGTGACAACTGCCGTCGACCCCGATTGTCAGGTCATGGTAAACGAGATTTGGATCTACAACCTGAGTGACTCGCAGCGACCGACCGCGTGAATTGGCCACGATGGTTTGAGTCACTTCTAGGTCCGTAATATGATTGTGCCGCACAGCAAAGCTTGCGCAGAACATGACGAAAGCGAGCTGCCAGCCGTCACCGGCTCACCCTCCATGAGGACAGGCTGATCGCCGTGCAGTAAAGCGCATGTCAAACTCTTCTGTTGCTGTCATGACTCGAACCCGAAAGCGTCCTGCAACTATGGCGGTAGGGACCATCGGGTCAACATTTACGCCGATGTCCTTGCAGTCTATCCAAGCGTGTATAGATGCCACTACCTGCTGTACCATCAAAAGATTTCACGAAAGAGGACGCCGCACAAGCTGAAGGTAAAGCAAGTCAAAGGATCTCAAAGTTTGCGCCGTTCCCCTAACAATGAAGACTTGTGCAATCCACAATGCGCCACTTTATCAAACTGTGGATGTGGACCTTTCCCGGGAGCCTACAAAAGGCCTGCACTGCCCATGTCCGCATTTTAATTCCTAATACTCACAAGTCATTTTGCATCCCCAGCCTCCGAATCCTTGCTTAATTTCTAACTACAAGACCTCGCGGATTCATAAATGATCATCGGCCGTTTGCACGCAATCCCAAACTGGGACACCGTAAGCACTTCCAGTGCTGAGTCGGATGACCTACCGTCTCTGACGGACGCGGAGTGGAAGAACTTGGAAGACAGGCAGTACAAGTTGAACCCTTTGTGGCCTGAGAATGTCTCAGACTCGCTCCCCCCCGAACTCCAACCGTTTCTGCTGTCGCACCCAGTCGGCCCTCAGCATCTACAAGACAACAAGGCCAAGCTGGCTAGGGATGATGAGAAAGATCATTCCATCAGCGAAGAATCTTCCTTGTTTGGGGACGAAAAGGATCACAGCGAACAGTCTTCCCTGTTTGGGGACGACGAGATGGACCACACCAACGAAGAGTCTTCCCTTTTCGGGGACTCGGATGAGACAGACCACTCCATCAACGAAGCGTCGACACCCACAAGTTTACCGCAGGACCGCATATCGTTGCCTAATGTCGGGTTCCAACCTCCCGTTGGGCAGCATTATGCTTGGACGCCCTCTCATGTCGGGCTACAGCATCCCAGGGTACAGCATGTTGCTCGGATGCCCTCTGGTGTGAAGTTCCAGCCTCTCCCTGGGCCGCATTATTATTGGATGCCGCCAAGTCAGGGGGCCAACGGCATGATCATGATGCCACCTTCGAACCTGACATATCCCTATGCGATGAACACCGCATTTCCACCAAGCACTCAATTCTACCCATCTGCCAATGCTTCCACAGCCCCACTCCCGAGCACGTCATCATTTAGGCATCGTGCATACATACCGAGGACGGGGAAGTGGACACAGCGTTGAGAAGGAATCGAGGAATCGAAAGCTCGTGTATGATGTAGATAGAGAGCTCGATGTTATGACACATAAATTATTCATTCCTTGAGGGGTCCATCCCATTACGTATATACAGTATTTGAATCGAGATTGTAGGAGAAAGACAAATGAAATAAAGGAAGGGTTGCGATGGCAATAAACACAAGTGGAATGAAATCTAGACCAGAAAGCGACGTAAGGGAGACATAAGGCAGGAAGTCTTGGAGCAGAATGAGGAAGATTGCAGTACGAGTCGGGTATAAATGGCCAAAGTAGTGGGTTATGGATAGTTGTCGATGGCCTTATAGTTCCAGCCCTGAAAATGTGGCTATCGGCACGCCTATAAACAAGAGCAGTGAGAATTCAACAACCAATGGGGCACGGCGCACTCTCTGATTGGCGTCATACAAAAACTTGTAGCCTCAAAGACTACCTTTCAAACAACGGATGTCAAGGGCATATGTCTGTCAAACGATCTATGGGTGTCAATTAGATCGAGAAGCTACTTCGTTCCTTGCGTCTTGGTTAGTGTCACCATAGATTGCCTCGTGAGTGCCCAATGGAAATGAAGCCATGACACCAATGACAGTGTCCATCGACGCTTGGGATGCCATGCGTGATACGTGGGAAGATTGCCTGCGCACAAGTAAGCTTTTGAGCATCCCTCCTGCCACCGACGAGCTCGATGGCATAGGCGATTCACGCTTGTCAACCTGGTCATTAAAATTAGAATAACCCACAGTGCGGAGAAGGGAAATGAGTGATTGAAGGCCAGACTGCGAATTAGCTAGTATGGATACGAACTTGAGGAAGCTGAAAAACTCAGGTCGGACGTTGAGAACAAGGGCCGGAGAGAAGAGCATGATGTGTCCAGTTGGACTCTCAAGCGAAAATGCGGTGCAAGAGAATGACTGCGAGAACTGCATCGTATTAGCCTAGGGA
>JABBWI010000498.1:0-41311 GCA_016647755.1 Suillus subluteus
GTACTTATAGATGGAAACCATCTCCCTTTTGTCGATATCGACCCCCTTAAGTGTCATCAGCACCCTCGCTCACCATCCATACCACCTCAAGGACCCGCTCCCTCATTTGCGCAATCGAACCCCACTCCCTCTCTGATCTATCTTTTTGCTAGGAGCCACACGCTTTGTACGTGGCGATTTCCTCGATATACACATGTGTCCGCTCTTTTTAGTATCGAGGCTCACCGGTACGCCACCTACGTGCCAACAATCTACCACTATTCCCATCACCTTTAAACTTCCTTACAAGATTGACCTGCTAGCCTGTTCAGGCAGATCATGCAGCGCTACCTGTAGTGGATATTCCTCTCCCCGGGGATCAGTCAAGTTCTCTCGGTTGATTTGTGTCACTCTGATATCTCTCAGCGTAATTCTGTGGTGGGCGCATCCAGCAATAATCGCAGCTCCCTGAATACTTCAATCATCCTCCACCAAGTAAGCACACGCATGCAACTGGTTAAAGTTGTTATTCATTTTGGTTCTTATTCCTCAACCCAGGGCATTTGCTATCGATATGAACTTATAGTTGGTTCTGTCATCACATCCTCAATTCTTGTATCACTAACGCGCAGGCCAACTATACATCTTGTGCTTTCCATCAGAATAATGGAAAGCGCTGGTGCCGCTTCGGACTGACTTCGGACTGTCATTTCGTTGAGCAGATTCTGGTCCTCGGCGCTGGCAGTGTGCAGGTAGAGGCTCCTCAGTCAGTATATTTTCCAGATATCAGTGTACGTGCGAAAATTTATGCTGTCCAGGTGGTCTTTTGGAGCCAATCGAGTGCAGGTTGACGCTGACATTAAAGTCATGTCCGAATTTCTTGTGCATCTCCAGGGTGACTCGATCAGGAATAGTCAAAGACGTCCCGTGAGCATAGCGAACGTTTTTTCCCCTTCACATTGATCTAATTGTTTATAGTTAATGTCATGCATCTCAAGAACATCGACCAGCCACTACGTCTCCTGATAGAGAATGAATATTCAGGGCTACGGTCAGGGCTAATCCTAGCGAAACGAGGCAGAGACCCCCATGGCTCGATCGAGTGCAGTATGCTTGAGGTAAGCACCTTTTGGTCCAGAGAGTGGCGATTCATGTATTCCAATAGTCGAGTTGGCCTGGCGTAGTCCGAACAGCGTGGGAAGTAGACCCAGCCTCAGCGGTCTATCTAACAGAACGATTCAAAAGCTCAGTAGCTCATGCCGAGGTGCAGAATCTGGTTCGGTCCAACCCTGACAGGGTAGTCGATACTCCCGAAGCTCTAATATTTTTAATCGGGGATTCCTTCCGAGGTGGACAGAGATGAGAGTTGAAGGTGATTTCTATTCTGAGGTTGTTATGCTTCGAGAGTTCACGTTTTTGTCAGTATATCATCGTTGGGCGCCCGTCACTCCTATGATCGCTGTTACTTTCTCCGAGCGACGACACGGCAATGATCCGCTCTTACTACAATACGCCCATGGAGTCCTGAAGCAGCATCCTGTCGACCTGACGTTCTTTTTCGTTCCGCAAGTGGTCCAGGCCCTTCGCTTTGATGACCCTTGGTGTGTATTTGGAACCTCCTGTTGTTATTGTTGCTGAATGTATACTTTAGGATATATCGCACAGTTCATCTTCGAAACCACGAGGTCTCAATTCTTTTGCCACCAGATCATATGGAACATGAAGGCCAATTGCTTCTGATGCAGCCGAGATCGTGAGTTTGATGCATGTTTTCGTCTCTGCTCCACTGACGCGAGATTAAGAAGACCCTATGAAACCTGCGCTAGATCGGATGACTGATATGGTGGTGGATTCGCTGTCTGGTGATGCCCGTGCCTTCTACGATCGGGAATTCGGATTCTTCAAAAAGGTAACCTCGATCTCTGGGAAACTGAAGCCCTTCATCAAAAAGTCAAAACCCAAGAAAAAGGTGAGACCCTCGCAATTTGTCCCAGGATATGATTTGACGTATCTTTGCAGGCAAAGATCGACGAAGAGATGACCAAGATAGTTGTCGATGTTGGAGTCTACTTCCCAGTATCCCAGACGGTAGTGTCATTGACATTGATAAGAAGTCCGGTCAACCGCCTCAAAGCCATGCTAAGGTAATGTAGATCACTCTTTGCGCCTATTTTTTGCTGAATACAATTTACCGAAGGCACCGTTCATGGCTACTTTTAACGGATGTGTTCCGATTGCACGGGCTGAATGAAAACGAAGGCAAGGTACCGTGCCAAGATATGAAATCCACTGACTCATCTCTCTGGGTCATCCCTTAGATTTAGTATAAAGGCAGCCGAACAGACGGCTGGTAGGCTCACTACACCACGTCTACTTCCAACGTTTTTGACGACAACGACTTTTCCCTCTGAGTCTAATAATTAAGTTGAGTCTATATGTAGAAAGGTCCGCTTATGTAAGGAATTTCGACTTGACTCGTGCCTCACATGCACACCGGCCATCCATGTGCCTGACGTTTGAATGTTCAGGTCTTCAGAACCCGAACATGGATGTTCTAAACATTCAGACCATTTCGAAGCAAACATCTTTGGACAATACCGCTGCCTTGGATGACCCCCGCTACCCACAATAATCTCCCTCAGGCTCATGACGACCCTATCGGTTCTACTCCTCTTCACCGTGATAATATACCTTCCTCCCGTACAGCCAAGTTCATGTGCCTACTTTCCTCTGCGAGAAGTGTCGCTCAAATTATCAAAGGACCCTCGAAGATCTTAAAAACACATTCAAACACAATGAAGTAAGCATCATCATTGTCCCTACTACCGCCTTTTATAACCTGAATTTAAACAGAAACATTCCCCTCCATGCCAACGTAATATAATATATAATCCTCGCCCAAAAATTTGACCTTATTTTAATCATAAGGATTGGTCCCTATATCTCGACGATCGCTCTCCCAACCACAAGGATTCTCTTGCAATCATGCAGGGGATGCAAGATGCGATGGGCACAGATGTGCAGGCCCTCGTAGCCTTCCGTCAGGGGCACACCATCCTATTCGCGTCAAGCCACATTCGCAACAGACGACACAATCTTGCAAACCGGTCATGAACTACACCATAGACGGCCGTCTCCTCAGCGCAAAAGGATGCTTCAACCGTCTCATGGGCATTAGGCAACTCAACCTTCCCCAAAGGCTCATTCTGCTCCCCATCCGCATCAAGACTCACTCCCCCCAAACAGATCTTACCGTTCCCCTCGCATTTTATACCACGACACCAGCCCATAAAACTCATTCTGGCTCTCAAATCCCATAGGCGGCCCCACGCACCTAAATGTATGTCCCGCCCATTATAGGGCTATAGTGGAGGTGGCGGCGAGCCGCTACTACCTTTTTTGGAAGGAGATTCTCAGGCATCTTGCCGCCACCTCGCCGCCAGTACCTTTTTTGGAAGGAGATTCTCACACATCCTGCCGCCACCTCGCCGCCACCTGTCCTCCCTGCCCTTCTGCCCTTCTGCCCTTCTGCCCTTCTGCCCCCTTCTGCCCTCCTGCCCTCCTGCCCTCCTGCCCTCCTGCCCTTCTGCCCTTCTGCCCTCCTGCCCTCCTGCCCTCCTGCCCTTCTGCCCTTCTGCCCTTCTGTCCTTCTGTCCTTCTGCCCTCCTGCCCTCCTGCCCTTCTGCCCTTCTGTCCTCCTGAGGTGGCCGTCAGCTGCCACTACATTTTTTGGAAGGAGATTCTCACACATCCTGCCGCCACCTCGCCGCCACCTGTCCTCCCTGCCCTTCTGCCCTTCTGCCCTTCTGCCCTTCTGCCCTTCTGCCCTTCTGCCCTCCTGCCCTCCTGCCCTCCTGCCCTCCTGCCCTTCTGCCCTTCTGCCCTCCTGCCCTCCTGCCCTCCTGCCCTTCTGCCCTTCTGCCCTTCTGTCCTTCTGTCCTTCTGCCCTCCTGCCCTCCTGCCCTTCTGCCCTCCTGCCCTTCTGCCCTTCTGCCCTTCTGTCCTTCTGCCCTCCTGTCCTTCTGTCCTCCTGCCCTCCTGTCCTTCTGTCCTTCTGTCCTCCTGTCCTCCTGTCCTCCTGTCCTCCTGTCCTCCTGTCCTCCTGTCCTTCTGCCCTTCTGTCCTCCTGTCCTTCTGCCCTTCTGTCCTCCTGAGGTGGCCATCAGCTGCCACTATGTTTTTTGGAAGGAGATTCTCAGGCATCTTGCCGCCACCTCGCCGCCACCACCTTTTTTTGGAAGGAGATTCTCACACATCCCGCTGCCACCTCGCCACCACCACCTTTTTTGGAAGGAGATTCTCACACATCCTGCCGCCACCTCGCCGCCACCTGTCCTCCCTGCCCTTTTGCCCTTCTGCCCTTCTGTCCTTCTGTCCTTCTGTCCTCCTGTCCTCCTGTCCTCCTGTCCTCCTGTCCTCCTGTCCTCCTGTCCTCCTGTCCTCCTGTCCTTCTGCCCTTCTGTCCTCCTGAGGTGGCCATCAGCTGCCACCACCTTTTTTGGAAGGAGATTCTCAGGCATCTTGCCGCCACCTCGCCGCCACCACCTTTTTTTGGAAGGAGATTCTCACTCATCCCGCCGCCCACCTCGCCGACCACCACCTTTTTTGGAAGGAGATTCTCAGGCATCTTGCCGCCACCTCGCCGCCCACCACCTTTTTTTGGAAGGAGATTCTCACTCATCCCGCCGCCACCTCGCCGCCACCACCTTTTTTTTGAAGGAGATTCTCACACATCCCGCCGCCACCTCGCCGCCACACCATTTTTGGAAGGAGATTCTCACACATCCTGCCGCCACCTCGCCGCCACCACCTTTTTTTAGAAGGAGATTCTCACACATCCTGCCGCCACCTCGCCGCCACCTGTCCTCCCTGCCCTTTTGCCCTTCTGCCCTTCTGTCCTCCCTGCCCTTTTGCCCTTCTGCCCTTCTGTCCTCTTGTCCTCCTGTCCTCCTGTCCTTCTGTCCTCCTGTCCTTCTGTCCTCCTGAGGTGGCCATCAGCTGCCACTACATTTTTTTGGCAGGAGATTCTCAGGCATCTTGCGCCACCTCGCCGCCACCACCATTTTTGGAAGGAGATTCTCACACATCCCGCCGCCACCTCGCCGCCACCACCATTTTTGGAAGGAGATTCTCACACATCCCGCCGCCACCTCGCCGCCACCACCTTTTTTAGAAGGAGATTCTCACACATCCTGCCGCCACCTCGCCGCCACCACCTTTTTTGGAAGGAGATTCTCACTCATCCCGCCGCCACCTCGCCGCCACCACCTTTTTTAGAAGGAGATTCTCACACATCCTGCCGCCACCTCGCCGCCACCACCTTTTTTGGAAGGAGATTCTCACACATCCTGCCGCCACCTCGCCGCCACCACCTTTTTTAGAAGGAGATTCTCACACATCCTGCCGCCACCTCGCCGCCACCTGTCCTCCCTGCCCTTTTGCCCTTCTGTCCTTCTGTCCTTCTGCCCTCCTGTCCTCCTGTCCTCCTGTCCTCCTGTCCTCCTGTCCTCCCTGCCCTTCTGTCCTTCTGCCCTTCTGCCCTTCTGCCCTTCTGTCCTCCTGAGGTGGCCGTCAGCTGCCACTACATTTTTTGGAAAGAGATTCTCACACATCCTGCCGCCACTACCTTTTTTGGAAGGAGATTCTCATACATCCTGCCACCACCTCCCCGCCACCTGTCCTTCTGTCCTTCTGCCCTTCTGTCCTCCTGGCCTCCTGTCTGTTGGATGTTCAACATTGACTCTGTGTTCCTTTCTCTTGTTTGTGTACAGTTCATGTTCACTTTGCATGCTGTCCCTAGGTGGTTAGCAACTAGTACTACTTATCCAAGTAGGTGCAAGTATAGTATTTGACCCAAGAGGACTGCTAATGAAGCAACTCCCTACTAATAAGCATGGGGAGCGATAGCACAAAGGGTTTAAAATCTGTAGCAACCTAAGACAAGGAACATGTGAGTAGTGCTATAGAGATCAGTGACTAAGAGAGTCCTTGTAGAGAAACGTGCATATAAGGAAGATGTCCTATGCAACCTGTGACTAGGGATGGTGGGTAGAGACTAAGGGAATGGAAACAGAGGTAAGGTTTAGATGGTGCAAGTGAGATGCCTGGTAGCAACTAGATGTAGCGTGAACTACCAATAGTGATAACGACATTGCAAAAGTCCAACTATGAGAATCCTTAGCATCGTGTACTTAAAGCAGGTTAAGCAACACGCAATCAGAGAGGATGAGCAAGAGCAGAGTCAATTGCACAAAGACTGAGATATAACAACTAAGGTGACTCTGACACACCAGCAAAGGTCTGGGGAAGGGAAGTGAGATACTGTATGTATGATGAGCCATTTTATCATACCACATAAGTGTTCGGGTTACATAGGTGAGAATAGTAGTGATGCAGGCCAGAGCACAATGTGTATACAGGAAATAAGACATGTAGCGCTGTGGAACATGAGGATACATGTAATAAGACCTGCAACCAATTAGTAGCAACAAGTAAGGACTAATAATGCACCAGTGGAGGTAGGTGGACATAGGCAGGACATGGGAGGATGGAGTACCTAGGTGTCGGTGTGGAAATCACAACCTGACTAGATACCTGTAAAAGTACTTAGCCAGTATATAAGGTCTGGCTCTGCCTAGCTGCTTCACTTGCAAGCAAGAGTGTTCGACCCTAAAGGGGCCTGCTATCTAGTTAAGTCAGAATATATCAGTACTGTGCAAGGAAAACAATCCGAAGGTAGGAAGGTCGAGTCCGAAGGTATAAGGCAAAGTCTGATGTAGGGTCTGTTGAGTCCGACGTTTCGGGAATCAGGGAGGATGGGAAAGCAAGGGAGAAGCAAGGAAAGGCGCGGGACTGGGATTGGAACTTAAGGAATGTTTTTAGGACAATGAGAGCCTGAGGTTCAGATCGTAAGGAGAGGAAATCAGATAAATTCAGCAGGTGTAGGGGATAGGGACTAAGTGAGGTGACCAGTATCAGGGAATGCTCCCATCTACAGAGTGGTAAAGTACGATCTCCTATGAAGTCCTATTTAACTAGCTACATGTAAGTCCAGAATACTGAAGGCGAAAATAGTAGCGCATCGTCAGACCTGAGTAAATATGTAAAAGCACATGAGGTGCTGCGGCCAGTGGGAATCTATGTAATAGCGCTGCCTATACTATCAGTAATGAGAAAATAGACGACTACACACCTAGTGGGGTTAAGCGCGATGGGACTGGACATAGTTAGGATGAGTCCACAGGGTATATGAGCAGGTCCGCCCATCGGGTTGTGTCAGGGATGGCTGGTTGCATCGGGGATCGCTAGGGGTGAGTCACACAACATGGGGTATCGTCGGGATTCACATAGTAGCTTCCTACAAGCCTAGTGGAAATATAGTTGTCACATTGGATTGGACCAGACAGCGAGCTATGGGAGAAAAGCGATCCTAAGGCAGATGGTTTGGGAATGAGGATGCTGGTGACTAGTGTTTAGCTCTATTCCTATAGGCAAGGCAAAATATGCCTGTAACACTCATCACACCTAGCACTGGTATGATTGTCATACCACATCACATCTGAAGCCTCGCATCATGTTGTGACCCAGCACGCTCATTCCTCATGTTAAGGTTCTGAGTATGCTAATGTTACCACATCCCCACCAACAAGTGGCACCAACACCATCACTGGCTTATGCATGCACAAACACAACCTGCAGGGGGTGTTCTGTACGACACCTGGTTGCAATAAAGGCAACCACAATCATGTGCACTGCTATGGTAAGGTGGTGGAATGGAGGGACAAGCCCCATGGATGAAGAATAAGACAAAAAAGGATGCGGTCAGTGCAGCTGCTATCACAGCACCCACAGCGACGCCTCCCAATACAGTCACTGCCCCAGTTGTTGCAGCTGCAGCCATCACTGGCCTTGCAAACCTCATGGAGAACATGTCTTTTGCATCCATTGTGGAGATCCCCGAGTAAGCTTCCTGCATTACTGGTCTCCCCTTCACCACCATTCTTGACCCTGGAGCTACTCTCACACTGGTCAAAGACAGATGCTTCTTTCACACCTACTCTTCAGAGGACATTGTGCCCATGACCACAGCAAACCACAGGATCCATGAAACAACCAGGCAGGGAAACTGCATGGTCTGGTGGAAAATCGGTGGTCGTCGTCTTCAAGTCGGTTTATCCAACTGTCTTCTTCATGCACCGGGGGCACTCCTCAATCTCTTATCGGTTAGCTGCATGAACGCGAAGGGATGGGTTGTTAACTTCTGGTTGAACATGACCTGTGAACTGGTGTTTAAGGGAGTTTCACTAGGATCTATTCCCACCACAGGCAAGTTATATGCGCCTGATATTGAATTTATTCCTTTTGATGTCCCTACACCCAAACTCACTTTTGAGCCACTGATCTCCACATTTGTGCATGTACCACTCACGCTGGACCTTTGGCACACTCACATCGGATATATTGGCAAGGAGGCAGTCATGAGACTGAATTGAGTTGCTAAGGGCATCACTATAGACTCCTCTATACCACTCTCTCACTGTGAATCCTGCATCTTTGCAAAGCATCTACATCTACCTTTCCATTTGTCTGAGACTGAATGCACGTCCTCCTTCCTCGACCTCATCCATTTTGACATCTGTGGACCTATCCCAACAGTCACTCCCCAGGGAAAATGATACTTTGTTGTTTTTCTAGATGACTACACTCACACACTTGACCTCCAGCTACTTGCATCCAAGGATCAAGCTCTAGAGGCCTGGCGAGCATTACAGGCATGTTGGGAGAATATGTCTGGATCATGCATAAAAATATTTCACTCAGATAATAGGGGAGAATTCCTGAATTATGCCTTCACCAAGGATCTTGAGGAGACTGGGGTCCAATGTCAACTCTCTGCCCCATATGCCCATCAGCAGAATAGTAAGGCAGAGAGGGTGATGTGTATAATCAAAGGTCATATGTATGTGATGTTGGACTTTGCATCTCTACCTCCATCCCTGTGGGGTGAGGTGGCACTCACTGCATGCTACCTAAATGCCATACGAAATGCTACACAGGACTCAGCCTAATCTAGGTCACCTCTGCATCTTTGGTGCACGATGCTTTACCCACATACCACCAGAACTACAAGAGAAGCTCAGGCCACATTCTAGGGAGGTGGTTTTCATGGGATATCCACTTGGAGTCAAGGTGTGGCGGTGTCGCCATGCAGTCACTGGCACTTTCTTCAACTCTTGGGATGTAATCCTCGATGAAAGTCTCTCAAATCATCGATTCTCCCAGAGCAATGATGAAGAAGACACACCTGCCATCCCCACACCACCAACACCTCCACCTGCCATTGTTCCTCCCCTGCCACATGTTAACATTATCCATTGCTCTGGTCATATTCCAGTCCCTACTGAGAAAGGCCAATCTCTCAAGGACCGACGGATAAGGCACGCCTAGCTCGACAACGTGACCTTTGCTCAGCTTGTAGCAATGGAATACCCCCTCCTCATCACACTGTTGACGCAGGACCCATGTCTATCATCCCAGTACCCACATACATGCCTGATCCACAACCTCTTCCTCCTGTTGACCCAGATACAATCCTTCCAGATGACAAGGAAGTCGGTTTTCCCCAGGTCATTGCATTGCTCATCATCACTGAGGTTGCTTTTCTATCAGTGTGTAGTTATACACCTTGTAATCCTTACATGCCTGGGTACAACCTCAAGGTGCCTCCTGCAACGTATGATGAGGCAACACATTGTCCAGACAAAGACCACTGGCTGGCAGCGATGCATAAGGAAAATGAACCTGATGTCTGAAATGCAGGTGTATGAGCTTGTACTCCTGCCTGCCGATCATTGTGCCATCAGATGCTGTTGGGTGCTGGAGTTCAATGAGGACCTGAAGAGAGGACCTGTATTCAAGGTGAGATTAGTGGCCCAGGGGTTTTCTCAGATTCCAGGAGTCCACTTTGGACACACCCTTACCCCCATCGCCAAATCCACCTCAATTTGTGTCCTTTCAGGGTATGCAGCGGCCAATGACTGGGAGCTAGATTGTTTTGATACAAAGTGCACCTTCCTATGGGGAAAACTTCAGGAGGACATCTACATGTGCCAACTGCTGGTATTTGAGTGTACTGGTCCCGATGGCCTTCATTTGGTGGCCCATATACTCTGCTCCCTTTACAGTCTCAAACAGGCTGCATATGACTGGTATGAACTTCTCCGCGAAGTGCTTTCACATCTTTGGTTCCTATGCTGTGATGCTGACTACCCTGTTTTCATCTTCAATCAAGTCAATGGCGAGGCGAGGGGGTGAGAGTGACCTGCATCATTGCATGGCACATTGACGATGGACTTGCGGGCTCAAACAATTATGTTTTCCTTGACAGGATGAAGGTGCAAATCACAGAACGCAGTGTAATAATAGACTCAAGACGCTGATACTCTCTTAATGAGGCAAGTCTTTCCATATATGGGTGATGTTCAGCTGAACTTGAATCTGAGATGATGAATTATCAAACAATAATCATCACAAGTTTTCCCTACCCTCAGTTATCATCCAGCACCACTACCACTACAACCATCACTCAGCATGACTTATATTTGCTCCAACTGCTCTACCGAATTCGAGGCTCACAATGAGTACAGCACACATAAAAAGCAGTGCTTGAAAGATATAGAGACTTTCAAGTTCAAAAATCTGATTATCACTGTTCAGAAAAACATCAAGGGCGCTTTTGACTGCCACTGTTCTCATTCTGGATGTGTAGATGGGAAGATATCCTATAAAACCATAGAGAGTATGAAGAGGCATATGAGAAATGTAAAGTCTCATTGGATTGGCAAGGTAATTGGCATACATGTATACTAGTACTAATTTCTCACTGATCATTATGGGCAATCCATCAGTCAACTGCTCATCAAAGAACTGAAGAGATTGACGTTGATATGGAGGAGCTTCAGGTAAGCTCATGCATCAACATACATGTATACTAATTTCTGACCAACCATCACAGGCAATCAATCAATCAGTCACTCAGTCTTCTCTGGTAGGTGGCTTACATATTTCATCATACATATACGCCAATTTACCACCATTAGCAACTGACGAAGTCCTCTGCATTGCATCAAGTGAATAAGAAGAATGATACTAATACAGAAGAGCCTCATGTATGTATATGAGAAGCTAGCTAGCATATATGTATACTGATTTATTTGAGCAAGGACCTGCCACTTGATATGGATGAAGCATTAGACATAGAGTTATTTACGAATCTGCAAGATGATCAGGTAAAGGTAAGCACGAGAATTGTCAGACATGTATGACCATGAACCAACATACAACTGCTGCAGGAACCACAGGAAACAGCTTTCCAAGCTGTCCAGCAAGATAATAGAGTAAGAGTAAGAGCAGACACCATCATACACATATGGTGATCGACTGACACTCATCCCAGTCTCAGTCAAGAGACACAATAACTCCAGCTATCCAGCAAGATGATCAAGTGAGTGACAAGATTATCATACATGTATGATAATTAAATGAAATCAAAGGATGGACTGGTTCGTCACCCATACTTGGATGCCATCAATATTGTAGTAGATCCTGTCCTTCGTGCGCTTTGCTGCCACATCTGTCAAGTGGCTCTGCCTCCTGATCACATGCCTGGTCACATAGAAAAGAAGCATTCCGCAATCAAACTGGACAGCATACAGTACGATCAAGCAGTAGCGGACATGAAGATCTCTATGACTTTACCAACCTCTATAGCTGGAGGCAGATACTGCAGCCCCTACAAGGGTCTTCTTGTGCAAGATGGCATTGTTTGCAACTTATGCTCCTACGTATGTGGTTGCAAAGAAACCATGGGTAACCATTATCGAGCGGAACATCAGTCCATCCCAATTCCCAAGCAATGGACACCTTGCAAAATGCAGCAGCTCAATAAGGGGGTACACAAGCGATTTTGGAGGGTGGCTGCAGTAGAAGCAATGTCTTATGATCACCAGGAAGTGATAGATAGGATGAGGGAAGAGATGGCAGAGGTAACCAGAGTGGAGCAAGTGCCTCAAGATAAGCGGATGGTCAGCCCTTGGCTATTGACCACCAAGTGGCACGAACATGTTGCTGGCCACGATGTCGCAACGCTAAGGAACCTGGTACAGATTCCAAAGGCAAAGGATCCCATCATGCCCAACCTCATGGATGCAGTGGAGCAGTATTTTGAAAGCGCCTTGGTTTTATTGGACACCACAGACGAGTTGATCTTGCAGCGCCTCAACTCTCCTGATCCACTGAAAGAGTGAGTCACTCATTTATCCTACATGTATGCTAAATTCACCCCACTGCAGAGGAATCAACAACTCGCCTCTTCACCGCCATCAAGAAGATACAACGATGAAGTCGTACATCCGCACCACTATTGGTCTCCTAGCCATGCTGCTAAGGACAGAGAGTGCCGACGACTATGAGATTCCAATCACGCATGAACTCATGGAGACTCTGCAAAAGCTGGAACTGGCTTTGGTGGAGAATGAACAGACAACAGAAAAGATACACGCGGTTCTCACCATGACCTGGATGACCAAGTGGGTCAAGGAGGAGAACAACATGATTCCTTGTCCAACAGAGCGATTCATGGCTCTGCACACTCTGGAGGTAGATGGACGACACAGGGAACCAGCGCTTGTCACTCCAGACTTTGCCAGACTAGAGTACTGCATACGGCTCGCATGTTTAAAGCAACTCAAGATCCTCAGTGCTGAGCTATACAATGGCGACGACGAAGCAGCCTGCGATGCACTCCAACCTTGGTTCACAGAGAAGACCAACTCCCCTTTCAGCCGCTTACGATCACTTCAGCATCGAGCATCTGCCATCGCATACAAGACGATAAGTATGCCTCGCATAGTGTGGGTGGGCAGAAGATGTATGGAGATGCTGTACAGAGGCGACAAGGTGCACATAGACCATCTGAGAGAGATGTTCGTTTCCATGGAGATGAAACTAGTGGATGTCTGGGAGAATAAGGTATTGGCTGGAATTAAGATACGCGTGTGCTACGAGAACATCGTGGATGACACCAGCAACCACGATGTGGGCTACTGCTTCTTGTCCGACCGCAGGAATGCCTGTTTCGCAGACCGCGACCGCTTCCTCAAGGCCATCATCGATGATCCAGAGGTCTTTGACCGGTTCGCTGTCATACGTCAAGGACGGTTGGTGTGGAACAGGGGCGCCCTGCAGAAGTGGCTCAGAGATTATGCAGAGTTTCAAAAGCTAGTCCTAGCTAGATGCGAGATGCTCAGTGGAGCTCCGGGTCGAGGCACAGAACTCACAGCCATGACCTACAGAAACACAAAGGCAAGCATCACATTGTAATTAGCATACACATATGCTAACAGAACGCACAGACTCGATCCCAGCGCAACCTAGTCATGCTGGGAAAGAACCTCACCATGCTCAGGATCTATCATAAGGGCACTGCACTGACTGGGACAGACAAGCTCATCCCCCACTCAATAGATGGAGTCACGTCTGATATCATGATCCAGGACCTCGCCCTAACCAGGCCCTTTGCTGAAGTTGCCGCCTACATCTGCTACCCAGACAAGCCATCGATCAAAGATTTGTATCAGACGCAGATCTTCATGAACAACAACAAGCTATTCACCACTGACCATCTGTCTGCCACCATGGCCAGAGAAAGTGTGGAGAAGATTGGCTTCCCTCTGGGCGTCAACTCATGGCGTCATATCAGTACCGCCTTCAAACGCAAGCTTGGTCGGTTTGCAGAACAGCTGTTGCAAGAGGATGATGAAGACACAATAGAGGCTCTTCAAGCGGGACACAGCAGGGCGACAGAGAACCGCATATATGGTCTCAGTCCGGATGCACTGGCAAGTGGGGCAGAGGATCTTCTGCCTCTATTCCTTCAAGCCAGCAACAACTGGCAGCTCCTGATGCACACAGTCCCAGGTGGTCTGCAACTAGCATATGTGAATGCTAGGGCCCACCACTTCAAACAGCTGGCACAGTCTGGAAGGTTCGGCTCGGACTTTGAAGAGATCACACCAGCGAGTCATGTAGAACCACCCTCTGTCGATGCCAATGCTCCTAGACCCAAGGCAGATATCAGCATAAACACAGATGAAATGGCTGACCGCATGGGTCGCAAGCTGGAGGAGAGGTTGATGTCTGGCATTGAAGAGAGGTTGATGACCAGAATTGTAGATGCACTTACACCAGTGCTAGAAGGAATCATCAAGGAAGCTATAAGGACAGCAATCCCACAGGGACAAGCAGCAACTCCCACTAACGACCTCGGCTTTGACAACATCTATGAGCTGGACAACAGTCTGGGAGACCCAGAAGATTCGAACAAGACACCTAAAGCTACAGCAGAGCTGGGCAACAGGACTTTGACAGGCAAGCATCACACAATTAACATACGTGTATACTAATGAATCACTGCAGATGGCCAGACATCCATGAGCCTCATGACCAGCAATGAATCCAATGCATCAGAAGTGAAAAGGGGTGGGTTGAGGAATCTCAGCATACGCGTGTACTAATACAGATACACAGACAAAGACAATGATGATGATGCAATCCAGCAGAAGTCAAGAAAGGCAAAGTTCGTCAGTGGTAAGTGACCCATCACTTACTCAACACACGTGCATGCCAACACAGATTCGTAGAAAATGGTGCAATCCATCAGAAGTTAAGAGAGGCAGAGATCATCAGTGGTAAGTGACCGAGGATTCACTTTAACATACATGCATGCTAATCAGCATCAGACACAGAGGAAACATCACCGCCGCCACCTAATCAGCTTACTCTAAAGAACAAAATCTCCATCATTGAGCGCAATAGCCTGATTGCACTGCGCGTCATCCTCAATGATGATAAAGTTCAATGGGCATCTCCACAGCAACGGCAGGCCGTGCTCGCAACACATAAGCGAGAGACTGACATCATAGCCATGCTCAAGACCGGTGGAGGCAAGTCGATGCTGGCCATCCTTCCAGCGATCATGGAGATAGACAAAGCAGTGGTCGTGGTCCTTCCGTTGAAGTCCTTGATGACCGACTGGACGAGAAAACTCAAGGCCATGAGGGTTCCATTCCAAGTCTACAATCAAAGCCATCCCTTGTCCTCCAGCATCAATCTGATCCTGGTTTCCGCAGACAAGGCCAGATTCAAGACATGGAGACAGTATCTCGCAGAGCTCAATGAGATCCTTCCGGTCAGCAGGATGGTATTCGACGAAGCTCATCTGGCTCTGCTGTCAGATGAGTTCAGAGTCTCCATGCAGGACCTCCATGAGCTCAGACAGTTCTCCATGCAGCTGATACTGCTGACCGGCACGATGCCTCAGTCTAGCGTTGCAGCCCTCAAGACAATGTTCGGTCTCTTGCCCACGGCCATCGAGATAAGAGAGTCCATCAACCGTCCAGAGCTGGAGTACATCATGAGACAACCAGCTCAGTCCAACACTCTCGAGACCAAGGTCACTCAAATCGTAGAGCAGGAGCGGAAACAATGGACCACCAATGACAGAGGCTTGGTCTTTGTGACATACATGGAAGATGGCGAAAGTCTGGCTGAGAGGGCAAGTCATCCATGAATTACCATATGTGTGTGCTAATCGCAGTCAACCCCCAACAGACTCGCTGGCCATTCTACAATGGATCGAAGAACACGAGCGACGCCTCCAGAGCACAGTACTACAAAGACTGGCGCTCAGGCAAGACTCCAGTCATGATATGCACGAGCGCCTTCAGCACAGGAAACGACTATCCTCACGTCCGACTCGTGGTCCACCTGAAGACCCCACTAGAGATGTCTGAGATCATCCAAGCTCAAGGAAGAGCAGGAAGAGATGGATGTCCCGCCAGATGCTACATTGTTCCCTCCACATCGCCTCCAAAGCTCGCAATAGGACGATCAGAGCCAGATCACAAGGGCCGGTGGTACGCACATGACTACGTCTACACCCACGGCCTGAAGCGCTGCCTTCGCTACGGGTCCACCCTCTACATAGATGGAGAGGGAACCAAGTGCAAAGACGACCAGAGAAACCAGCCATGCTGCGTCTGCAAGAACGACACAGCCAAGGAGGTAGATCAAGCAAAGGCAGCCACCCAACAGCAAGTGCACACACGTCGGAAATCCTCCATCCACCGACGCGCCATCTCCACGAACTTGCCTCCCCTGCAACAGCACACGCGTATGCTAACCAACGCCTCTCCGACTCACAGACCAACTGTCGCAGTCAGCAAAAGGTCATTCAATGACATATCAGGCGGAGCAGATCCCTTTGCAGAGGCTGCCACTCAGTCCAAGAAATTGAAGACAGCGAAGAAGGCAGAAGAGATGAAGCGAGTGGATCGAATGAGAAATGCATTGAACGCCATGAAGGACAAAGGATGCACTCTATGCCAGGCGAGCGGCGAGGCCGAGGGCCAATTCCACAAGCTGAGCCGGTGTCCTTTCTGGAACATCCCAGGATGGAGTCTCGGGAAGTATTTCGAATGGAAGCAGGAGATCAGGTACAACAACCACAAGGGCATCTGCTGGATATGCCACGTGCCGACATGCAGCGATGAACTGCACGTGCCTCTTGTAAAGGGCAATGGGGACAAGCTATGCGAATGGCCAGACATCGTCCTGCCACTGGCTATGGTGATCCATCGGTACGATGACCTAAAGGAGGTTGCAGAAGCATACTTCATGGTCAACTGGGCAACATTAAATGCATTCACATCGTGGTTGAAGAAGGCACCAGCATCAGGACACCACAGCAACGGAATGGATCTCTTGCTGTGGTACACGGAAGTGCACAATGGCGATGCATAGAATGATTTAGCATACATGTATCTAAAACCCTTGCTTTAATATCATTATACCATATTTTCAAACGATTTACTGACCCCAGGACCATTCTCCTTCCCTTTCCCTCTCTCTCCCATCTCTATTCTCCCCATTTAAACAGCATCCCTAGACCCAACAAGGTACTATTTCATATATATATTTCTATCCAGACATGATCTAATGATATTTTCGACCAGAAAGTAATGTTCCTGAAGACCTGGAGGAAGTGTGCTGAGACATGGTGAAAGGAGGTCCTCACCAGACCCATGAACAGATTTCTGTGAACCGTACAATTTGTCTAACCGTCCTACCTAGTACCACTGGTGTTGTGGGCAAAGTTGGAAAAAGTCAATGTGAATCTTATTTGTACTACAAGCAAATAACATGTTTGATATTCGAAAAAGTGAGTCTGAGCCTCTGTGCACACCAGGATATACTGCACGTACGCCCCGTTTTTGGTAAACGGCTGACATCTTCTCCTGCGATTATCCGCATTTTATTGTCCATCCTACAAATCATCCTCGACGACGACATCAGGAACACGATGATGCGCAGCAACTTTCTGTTCTCGAGTGGCCAGACAGTCTATATCGGATAAGGTGTCGCGAAACGAGGCCTTCGCAAAAAGCACGCGTCTGTCGACTCGACTGAGCAAAAGGCTCGGGAAGAACTTCAGCACCAAAGTGGTGACATGCATGCAGCAAATGCTTAGAGATAATGCTTACAGACGAAAGCAATTTGTGTGGTACATATATGGACACGAAGCAAATCACGAATATAGTCACGTGTATCAGACGCCTTGACCGACAACGAATGGGAATGGGCCAAATCATCAAAATGTGCACGAGTCATCATGGGAAAATTGTCAATCAAGTGACGAAGACTGGGTGCGGACACCGACAGAAAAATTCCAGCGGGATACTGTTGAGCAGTGGTAAACCGCGCCCTGGATACTCCGCAATACTCAAACAACCTCCGGAGGAGAAAAGAGGAGACGACAGATACATCATCATCGACTACTTGCTGATCGGTTATAACAAGAGAAACAAGTGCATGCGAAGAACTCACAGCGGACGATGAAGACGCAGCCATGGCACAGATCGAAAGTGAAGAACAAGCAGAGAGTCATAATGTTAAGAGCCCCTCAATACAAAAGCCAAGGCGGAGCGTGAGATGTCCTATCCATATAAACCTAAATGAGCGGTCGGGCCAGTATCGATCGCGAGATGGAGAAAAAAATCGACATACCTGTACCCTAAGACAGGTCCAGGAATTCTAGGTCCTGGAACTGAGTCAGTTTACCATCACGAATGGAGCGTAGGAGATAGTATTCAACTGTTTATGGTTTGTATTTGTCTGTATTTAGCATCGTGATAAGTTGCCAGTGTTGTGTGATGGTATGTTTGGTGTTCTGGATTGATCTTAATGATTTGCCCGACATCCAACTTTTCTTTGAACTTCTCCACAACGTCATGTACCGTGCCGTGTCACATTCCAGTGACATGTATTCTGGAGTCATCCAGACATTTAGCATCTATGATGTCCCCTTCTCCTGTCAAGGAGACACTGGAGCGGTGTAGCCGGGACCGTGTGCCTGCGTGTCGCGAGCAAGGCAAGAAGTGGTGAAGAGCACTACGCTATGACAAAGCACGAAGGACACTAAGTGGCTCGCTAAGTTTCCGTGCTACACAGCTATCATCGCTCAATCGAGACGACCAAAAACCCAACCATAAAACGGGTTCCATTGGGTTGCATCGTTCGTGATTATGGTGCCACTTTTTTCACCGAAGCATTAGCCCGTTATGCTGTTCGCATCAATCAACCCAATCTTTCGCCAGCGCAACTTGAACGAGAAGCTGCCCATGCCGTTCTTCCCTTTCACACCGTTGCCACATTCCATAGTGTCAAGTGGATGGACCAGCAGTACTGTTCTGGAGCTTTGTTCTACTTTCTTCCTAAGCTCATTCAGTGACAGGCATGTGTATTTCACTATAATCTGACCAGTAGGGCTGACTACATTACTCTGAAATTCAATGATTTATGTGAAGATGCTGCATTTCCTAATCAGCGTCATACAAACTTGTTAGTAGTATAAACAAATGCAGAAAAAGAACACACACCTTTCATTAGCAAGCCGTTCATCCTGGATCTCTTGTCCTCCTCTTGCCCCTGACACTAGAGCTTATCACGTTCGCTGTGCGCGTGCGTTCGCGCCACGTCAGCATTCGCTGACGTGTCCTGCGGCTACTATGCGCTCGGCTCCATGAGTTGCTGATTGGGCATGGTCGGGTGAAGAGAAGGTGCTGGAGGGCTGGGATGACGCAGGTGACAGATAGACTTTTGGCAGCTGACAAGTAGTAGCTGCATGAGGGTCAAGTACTAGCAAAAAGTTAATTGTTTAGAGTAGTACCTACTGTGTAGTAACGCGAGACTTAGCAAATTTGAAAGTAAAATACTGAGCGTGTGAAATTGCTCTGGTACCGTGGGTACTGTGGTTGTCTGTGGCACTGTCTGGCTGTGACTTCAGGTGTGCAAACTGTGGACCTCTGGGACAAAATTTATAGTTTGCTGATGTTGCGAGGGTAGATTCTGATATTGTCGCAGCTCTCTACATATTCAAATCAACCGAAAACAATTTGGCTTTGAGTTGCAAACAATGACGGTGTAA
This sequence comes from Suillus subluteus, assembly GCA_016647755.1. Taxonomy (NCBI): domain Eukaryota; kingdom Fungi; phylum Basidiomycota; class Agaricomycetes; order Boletales; family Suillaceae; genus Suillus; species Suillus subluteus. The sequence continues at coordinate 19,523 of JABBWI010000498.1, forward strand.
ACAAATGTAGACGGAGGGAAAGCCATGAACGAAAAGTCATCCACCTCATTCACATGTCATAGGTGACCCTTCATTGCCATCACTGCTTGACCCTTCCAAACTTGACGATGGCCTCCGGCGTTTTGCAGGGCGACGATTGGATGCTTCAGCTTTGTGCTCCTGTCTTTTCTTCCCCTTGGAGACCTTTCGATCGGCATCTCGCGTGGCGTTCACGAAAAAGTTGTTGAGTCCAGACGACGGGGGGAAGTGGTGCCAGAAGAGCATCGGAGCAATGGTAGGTTTGACACGGAAGAAATACTCGTTGTCCTTGTCAATAGCCACCCAGGCGGATGTCCATTGACACTTTGCACAGGTAATGCGAACCTTGCCGTTCTTTGTTGATACCCGGTTATCCGATACCGCGGGACGGCAGCCCTCCTTTGCGCATGCACTGAACTCGTGACCAAACGCACGATACGGAGGACGGTGTTTGCTTATCTCTCTGCTCTCGACTATGCGCTTCCCCTCTACATATGAGCCATAGACAATCACGACGGTGTTGTGGTCCAAAACATCTGGACTGGAGGCGAGCAATTCGCACAATGAGTCCCAGACATCCGGTATTCCGAACAGTGTAGCATTGCGAACAAAGGCTTGAACCATGGGGCCAACGTTCACAGGGAGGGTCGAGGCCCCTCCAAATCCAATGATGAAATCAAAGACGTCCCTAAGATACATGTGAGGGGGGAAGTGCGATAAACCAATGCAATAAATACCACTTACTCCTTCACCAGTTTCAGCAGTGAGTCAAAGTGATGGCTGACCCGTATGGCAGGACCACAAGTGACAAGGATAAGTCCCCGTCGTCCACCCCTCGCCTTTGGTGTGGTATCGCACCATGGTGTGCCGCCCATGGCGGTTTTCTCCACCGACTCATCCTCCCTCGCATTTTTTGACGCGAACCTCATCGCCGCTATGAACTTCTTACCGAGGTAGGCTTGTATGATTTCTGCAGCCGTGGTGTTGGTTCCTCCGGAAGCCCCACCGGTATGCTGCAACATACCAGTGTACTCATCAGAGTGAGTGTCCATGATCACAAAGGTATTGCTGGGAACGTTTTCCAACATGGAGGTGGTGATAAAGTTCGAAGGTATTGTCAACAGACGCGATTGTTTGTCATGAGCCCCTGCCTTCATGGCTAGGCTAGCTGTGGTTAACTGTTGATTACAAAGGTTAGTTGCAGGGGTCAAGGAGGAGGAGTGGCTTACATTTGCAGATGATTGTTTGTACTGGGTCACGAGGTCAAGATTAATCAGGAGCTTCAGATATTGGTCCTTCATCGAATCTAAGGTTATGTGAACTATGCAAGCTGGCCACGCCTTCTTCACTCTCTTGCGCATCCCATAACCGATTACCTTGTAAGGCAAGCTCCTCTCCTTTCCATCAACCTTTCTAGCGCACAGTGGGCACAGGAACTCCCAATTCTTCGGCACCGAGTCATGGCCAATGCATCCAGATCCGCCTGGCCGTGTTTGGTGACATATAACGGCGCCACATTTGACACACATGTAGGACGTTGTTGCATCACACCCATCCGAGCAGAAATGGCAGAAGGTCCCAAGATGGTCGAGTTCAATTTTTGTGATATCGGCGATGGGAGGTTCGATGTCGTGTGCAGCTGGGGGCCGACTTACGGGGGCTGCAATCGATGGATCTTGCAATGTCAGACTGCCGATGTCGACGCGCCCAGGGGCAGAGCGAGCGATTCCGAGGTGAATTGCAGCAGCACGAGCTTTTGGAGGCATTGCGTTCGAGTTGAAGGATGGCACCAACAAAAGAATTCAATCTGCAGGGCAAGCAATATTGATCTAGACTTGTGACTGGTTACCCACATATGGACGAACTCATTTTAACACTCCGACCAATCTCCGATCAAACCTCCCACGTTAGTCTCTGTTTAATAATTTACAGTGTATGAACTTCGGACCGCGCTGGACAAAAATACGAAAGTTGATTTTCACAAAACTCGTGAGAAAGATTCCCAGTTTCGAGTTCTTCTAACCGAGAAGTGAAATGTGAAGAACCAAAAAATCAAATCCAAGCCATGCAAGTTAAAACTTCACGGACTACTAAGTGCACCGTGATGTGACGTTTTGAATCTACCTACCCTGACATCCCAGTGAGTTTTTGGCTGTCTTTCCTTCGTACCATTGACCTTTTCCCCATTTTTCGTACCAGGACAGCGTTTTACTTAGCCTATCGTACATTCACAATCTGATACTCATCTAAATAATCATTCGTGCGTAGTACGGGATTTTTGCGAAATGAAGGGACTGCCTGGGCATTTGACGTCGGCACTCGTATTTACGACGGTCTGAAAAAAATGAGCAGCCAGAAGGTAGTAAGGTACGGCGTTGTTTCTTCTGAACTTATACAGACAAGGAAAAATGAATATCCTATCGCCTGGTGGATACAAATACCACACTAGGTTGCTTGTGCACGCAAGATGAAAGCTGTATCAACCAACATCTCTTTTTGCCAACGACTCTTCCTCTTCCAACTTCTTGAACAAGGAATTGAGTATCTTTTTGTCTACCCGACAAGGATCGAGTGTCCGCAGTGCTTCGTGCACAGTTTGTACATGAATAGGAGGGATGTCGGTCAACAGTATGTTGCGGAGCTCATTGAACGAGATACCGTCGTGGCTGTAAGACCTGATGGCCCTTTCCACGTCCACCAAGGAGAAAATCGATTCTGATCTGAAGTCGTCCTCACTGGTCGTTTGGTCATCTTCATCAGGTGCTGCAGTGAATTGCGAAATTTGATCTGATGGTGAGTTGGGACGTATGTCCATCCCATCCTGAAATTCAACGATGGTGTCAGGAGTATAATCAGGAGGGGCGTTCGATGATGTTGATGGCTGATCCTCCTGGTTCTTACCAGCGCTCGAATGAACACGGTTGTACCAGAAAGCGTCTGCAGACTTCAAGACTTCGTTGATGCTGCTGAGTGTCTGGCTCAAACTCTGCACGGAACGCCATATGGAATCACTGCTCGGTATGGTGGAAAATCGATCCACGCATGCACGGAACAATTGGTCAGCATCCTGGGGCTTCTCCTTCAAGTGCCGAAGGTAAGACCTTATAGCGATCTTTGCATCTAAGGTTGGAAACGGAGACTCGGACTTTTCCCCCTTCGTGAATCCTAAGAATAATATGTCAAGAACAACTGCGAAATTCATTTTGCGTTCAACTTGCCTTGACCCGTACCATCATCCCGCCGTCCGTCTTGCAGTTCTAGGCTACCAGCGAGTAACTGACTGAACTGGCGCCATGTGGTCAGGCCCTCATACAGGTGATCCACTCTCTCCGACCATCGATCTCGCTCCTGGTCCGTAGGGAAAAAATCCATAATTTCTTGCACAAAGTCTGCTTTCTCGATGTGTTCCTCCTCCGCCAGGCAATGGTGCAAAAATACAAGGGGTTTATCAAGTTTATGTCCTGCACATGCGGAAGCGACGATATAAGTGAGCGCAAACATGTTAGTATTTGAAGAACTCGCCACTGCGAAGCCATGCCTCCCTCCTCGAGCTAGAGAGTCGCATCTTTAGGAGCATTGGTGTATGGCCAGCAGTCTGTTGCTCGCTATCTTGAACAGATGCCTCAGTCTGATCCATATCCATGTTGGATGGAATGTCCTTAGCAGGAGGGGTTGTTCGCGACACGGAGGAGGGAACGGGTGATGTTTTGTGTACATCATTTGTGCAGTCAATCATAGGCAGTGTAACCGTGACCTCAGGCGATCTATCACTTCTAATGGTAGCCTCCTCGTGACCATCTAAACAATTCAACGAATGTTGGCTGCAGGCAAAGGAAACAAACAGGGAACACACCCGTGCCCATTGACGAACGGTTTTCCATTTCCTGTGGGGAAACATGCCGCTTATCACCTACAATGAATAATGCACAGATGTAATAAGGTGTGGATACATGCAGCGCAAAAGAACCATACCTCGGGTCTCACTCAATGATTTCGAGCGGTGATCATGTGCTTGCTGCAGCACTGTAGTCACAGTGTTGGGTTTGACCTTTTGCATAACCCATTTCCACACCTTGAGATCCCTCGCACCTGGATCAGAAAATCTACTGATGCTGCGAAGAAATATTTCGGCAGCGGTGTCGGGGTTTCTTTTCGAATTGCGCAAGTAAGCTCGCACCGCGATCCTCGCATCCAACTTGAGAAATGGGAGGTCGGGCTCGACACCGTCTGTGAATCAGGTTATGATATGCAGTCCCACAGAAGTTATAATGTCATGAATGCACATACCTGAACCCACTGTGTTAGCGCGCCGATCCAGCTCCAAATTCAACCCATCAGACACTAAATCACTGAACTCGTCCCATGCCATCTCTCCGTCGATCAGCTGGTCGACGCGAAATGACCACTGGTCTCGTGCCTCGTCGTTGGCCAGCATGTCCATAACTTCCCTCAAGAAGTCTCCACGTTCGATCTCCACCTCAGCCTGCAAGCAACGGTACAAAAAGATCAGAGGTTCATCGAGGGCGAACCCTGCAAGGCACCACAAGAAACGTTAGTTCAGGCAGAGAATCTAAGCAACCTACTGCTGACCATCACGTAGAAACTTGTCCTTTCGTTCACTGATGAATCGAATTGGAGGCTCATGGGACTCGTGCCACTTGTCTGGCAATTCCGCGTTTTCATTGAATGCGATGTCGATCTCTTCCCCTCCCTTTTTGAGCTGCTTGAGGGCTGCATCCATATCTTTCTTGAACATCTCTGAGAGGTCGAGTCCCTTGGACATCCATGCATCGTCCGTCCCGCCAAGCATCATCGGGATGTCATTCATGTTTACACCCCAGCCCGTTTCTGAGGCCATCTCGAGTTAGCGCAGATGCACACATCCGCATCAGGTACGCCTACCTAACATCTTCTTGTTTCCTGGGTGTAACGGATCGGCCTTTAAATACATGTCCGCATCGTCAGGCAACTCATCGAACTCCACGAATAGCCAATCTCGGTGATCGCGAATGAGGAACTCGTCGAGTGATTTAATCCGCTCATCATTCACACCGTTCGCCATGCACTCTTCCAACACAATTCTTCTGGCAACCATAGCTTGAAGGAAACGTGCACCAGCATTCTTGCGAGAGGTGTCAATCAGATCCGCCCTCTCTTGTTGCGTCTTTGTATTCTTCTGCTTTTTTTGATTCTTCTTTGACTCACCATCCCAACATTTCCACACCGCGAGCCAGTACTCTACACAGTAGCAAAGATACACCCAGGACGACCGATATCTGGTGGGGAGTGGCACATAGCCGAGAATCCGCCGGTCCTTCATAGCAGGAACCCGCAAAAACTCAAGCTGAGCGGTATCCCCTGCACCATAGCTTATCAGTTCCGGAACACCGTAATGAATCCTGAGAGGTGCACGTGCATCCCATTGGTCCATAGAGAGCTCGGCCTTGCTGACAGGGATGCGGAAATCACGGATGGGTTGAGGAAGTGCCTCACTGATAGCAGCGCGTTTTTCTGTAGATTTTGCTGCGGTCATCGCACGATGCTGCTTTCGAACGGGTTTGAAGCGAGGCTGCAGCACCGTGCGCCTGTGTCGCTGGCTGCTTGTTTTCTTGCTGCGAGGCATTTCAGTGAGTGTTAGCACGAGAGGTGTAAGTGAACTAGTCCTTATATGCTTGATTAATCGGACAGAGAGGTAAAGATGGTCAGCCCTAATGGCTTGGAACTCCGCCGGCAATCGCCGGTGGCTTGTGCAGATACCTTTTACGGTGTGATGCCGGAAGAATTCTCAATGTCCGATCGTTGATTCCCTTTTCAAAATTTGCTAACTTGTGTTTGTTCCTTTGTTTTGACGTGTGACTTTTGTCACACTTGGCCTCTGATCACTCCTGAAATCTGCAAGAACGTTATGGCATTGACTCACGAGAAGCAGGCAAATCAAGAAAGACAAAGGAATGGTTTATTATGGGCAATATAGCAAGTACAGTATGAAGATATATTACTTTGTTTGGTTGGATGAGTCGAGTGTGGATGACAGATGACAATCATCGAGTGCAGTGAGTTGCACTAACTCGTTTTGCGCAAGGCGTACTAGCATCGACGTAAGGAGTGCCCTGCAGATACGAGCGTTAGAGTGATTGATGCAGCCTGCATAAGGCGCAATACTTTTCGAACCATTGATGTGACCGAAAGTTACGCATTTGGCTATTACAAATTATTGTGCAAACACCGAGCTCGGAAAGACATTCTCACGCACCTCTAAAGTCTTGAGATATTTTTGCTCTTTCTCTTATAAATGGGGTATAAGCCCCACCCAATAACGATTTTATTTGGCCATTTTACACTAAGGTCTCACGGTGATTAGGCAAGGGGAGTCCCCCAGCTACATGCCCAGGGGACTCAGACAGATTTTATTGTGAACCGAGAGACAGAAGTAGTACATAACGCGGCAGCATCAGGCAAAGTAGATGCGAGACTCGATTATGTGTGTGCTTTGGATGAGCAATAAGTTTATTTCGTACACAAGATGACGGCCAACAAATAAATCAGGCATGTTATTGAGTGGTTATTTTATTTGCCATTTTATTTCGCACTCGGAATACTGTATTGAGTTGGGAGTTTGATACGAGAGAGAGCTGCCAAAATGCCGACTGAGTGAGACGAACACAACAAGGACTAGTGCTCGACATCGCGAACGCTGATGCCAATATGAACCAGCAAGAAAGTGCACGCGGTCACTACAGAGGTCCAGGAATTCAGGGCTCCATTAATTATACACGTTGCTATCCTAGGACCCACAACATCTCAGCAAACATGCTACCGATGTATGATCGGTCGACGGGGCAGATATGGGACCCTGCCCCACACCTGATACCAGAGTGGTCAGCACAACCTCATCTCGTTCCCCTTCACCCAAACAAACACAACAAGGAATCACACACCTCAGTCATGGCAACCCCAGAGCAAAAACCACCCCAGTCACTAAAAAAAATTAATCGTGCCGCTATCCATGGCCACGGGAAGGAAAGAGCACTACGTTCCAAGACAACAGAGACCCTCCAATGGCCCACGTGGAACTGGCGTGTGCCCATGTGCGCTTTCGAACACATATACCCACCCCCTCGACTCATGTCAAAAAAATCAAGCCTGTTTATGAATAATAACAACACCACTTACACCTATGGCCTTGTGAGATGAACTGAGATTGCAATGATGGTAGTACAGAGGCAGCAGACGATGGGATTGTAGTAGTAAGAAGATAAGATAAAGGTGACTAGTAAGCACAACTCAGATCCAATGATGATATCATGTCACACCATCACAATTGTGTGAGAGTTCTACAAATGTAATGCAATGTGTGCGCGATACGATGCAAAGCTTCGAAGGATTGGAAGAAATGATGCAAAACGACAAATCGTAATGTAAGGATGATGCAAGTGACGCAAAGAACGACGCCAAACAATGTGACAACGATGTTGTTTTCATTATCTACCTGATCTGGTCATATCAACTACAGTGCAATCATTTAATAACCAGAACCCATCGTACCACGTCATAATGGTTTTTCACTGTGTTTCAACCCCAGTGAAAACTGGACCTCACCGGAGAGGGCGGGAGGTGTCGTGGTATGTTATTATTTTACATCGGAGAGAAAAACATGTACGACCACCTCAGAACATACGACACACGAGAATGAGAAAAATGTTTTGCAATGTCCTCGTATGTTTTTTTCACGCTAACATATTTAAAACATATCAGCGCATATCATCAGCGCATATGTTCCCACCCTTGAAAAATATGCTCGATTCGTGTCAATTATGATATCATTGCATAATGGTATAGTGGTACACATGGTAGGTATTCTGCAGCGGTATTGCGAAAGCGGGATAAAAGGTGGGACGGTGATAGCATGGAAACCGAAATAATGCTGCTTGAAGACATCTGACGAGTGAGAGAATAAGACAACGGACCAGAAAACGTCGATGCATGCAGGAGTGGAACGAAAAAAGCTCCAATAGAGCTGGCCGTCGCAGACTGACTTGCCCGAAGTCTAGGAATTGTCAGCAACCTGTTGCAAGCAGATACTTAGGATAGCACCGGCAACACGAGGCACACACCAGTTGGGGGAGCATGAGGCAACAAAAATTCTGCCCCAACAATTTATGTAGCTTTGGGTGCTGTGGACAAAGACACAACGACACAAGGTGAGCAGAGCGTGGATGAAGGCACAACGATACGAAGTTTGCGTTGCATGCAACCTTACGATGCGAAGCTGTAAGAAGATAACGATAAGCAATGTGAGATGCGAAGGAGATCTACGTATGTCTCAACAAGCACTTTTCAACACAGTACAAAACAGGTACTTCGTATTTCAACATCTCTGGACCTTTCCCATCAGAGTCCGTTTTCACTGTGTTTCAACCATGGTGCTTGAGGTTATGGGTGGCGGTGCTCGCTTGGGTAATCCCGAGTTGGACTGCTGTGTGGTCGTGTGGTGGTTTGTTTGGCGTTGAGGATTTGTATATATCTGTTCAATGTTCAACTTTTTCTTCCAACTTCTCAAGTTCCCACCACATAACGATGTGGACGCCTCCCTGACAAGGGAGTGTGCTATGGAGTCATCCAGACATCTATGCACCACGTTACCTTCTCCTGTCAAGGGGCAGCAATCCAGGCAGACATGACTGGCTACCTGCGTTCATGTATTCATTTGTTTGATTGTTTTTGTAGGGGAGGCGTTGTTGCCCAATTATCACTGAGGCCATGGTGGTCTTGCGTTTTCCAATAAGCGATATGTTGCCTGCTCTTGCAGCTGCATCTCTGCAATGTTGGTGCGTGAGCTGGAGTCATTCAGACATGTGTGTACTGCCTTCACTTCTCCTGCCAAGGAAAGTCAGGACCTGGCTGTCAGGCCAGGGAAGTCGGAACCGGATTTCCATCAATAGAACATGACTCTAAGTCCTATGCTGAGTCTAGCCAGGCACTACAAGGACGAACAGGGGTCATGCGCCGTTAATAAGGGTTTATATATATATATATCGATGTTTATTGTCTGTTGGTGCGATGCACTATGTTAGACAAAACATACAGGTGTATACTGTGAAATGCTACGTACCTTTATGTGATGTCCGTGTTTTGGTCTGAGGATAGTTAAAGCCAGCTAAAGGCGATACATATTTGAGATTTAAGGCACAGTAGTTGCAAGAAAGTCCGAGATGTGCGTCACAGTACCAGCCGTTCAACTAGCGTTGCGGTTCTATGGCGAGGAGAACCCGCGCAGAAATTTGTGATCGAATTTATGGACGCCATGTCCTGCGGGGATATGCACAGGAGTGTTGGGAGAGGGAGAGTGAGTAGCAGAGGGTCGAGAATCGGGTTCAAGTGCACGCCGTGAGGAGGGAAAGCGTCTACAGCCAGGTTATCTTTCCGGAAGGATGACTAGTCTGAATTACAGACTGGTGATCTGGTCGAACGTCGATGTTGATAAGTTAAAGCATTAAGTCGGAAGTGGTCGAGAACCATACTATCGGTTTTCAACTTCGGTCCACCACTGATTCGGGCAGTCACATCCGCAGAAACAGTATCAGCACCGTTCAGCATTTGAGTGCATGGGCCTCAGGATGGTGACGACCCAAACGTCCTTAAGATATGGGATTTGCACGATACATTGGATCAAATGACTATCGCTTCATGGTATGCAATTTTGTCTTGAGACTTTTTCCAAATCGACGTCTTATAAGTCCACGAAGTCGAACCTCCAAATCTATGTCTCAGAAGTCGCCAAAGTGGAACTTCCAAATCTATGTCTTACAAGTCGCTGAAGTAGTCACAACTGAATTACCATTACTAGTATCCGATATTTATTCATGTACAATAACGATCGCTACACGGTCTTCCACCAGTTGATTCCTGTATACAGGCGAAGATCAGGGAGAACACATCGGTGTCCTAGTTTGAAATTTTGTTTTGGAGGACTGAGACAAGTTGTTCGAAACCCATGCCGGTATCAACATGCTTGCTTGGGAGTGGCTCAAGAAAGCATGTTGATACAGGCATGGTTTTCGAACAACTTGTCTCAGTCCTCCAAAACAAACTCTCAAACTACGATACCGATGTGTTCTCCCTGATCTTCACCCGTATACAGGAGAACCATACTATCGGTTATCAACTTCGGTCCACCACTGATTCAGGCAGTCGCATCCGCAGAAAACAAGCATCCAGTATCAGCACCGTTCAGCATTTGAGTGCATGGGCCTCAGGATGGCGACGACCCAAACGTCCTTAAGATATGGAACAACGTCTTCATACAGTTCAACCGTGACGACGACGGCTCGCTAAAGCCACTCCCAAGCAAGCATGTTGATACCGGCATGGGTTTCGAACAACTTGTCTCAGTCCTCCAAAACAAAATTTCAAACTAGGACACCGATGTGTTCTCCCTGATCTTCGCCTGTATACAGGAATCAACTGGTGGAAGACCGTGTAGCGATCGTTATTGTACATGAATAAATATCGGATACTAGTAATGGTAATTCAGTTGTGACTACTTCAGCGACTTGTAAGACATAGATTTGGAAGTTCCACTTTGGCGACTTCTGAGACATAGATTTGGAGGTTCGACTTCGTGGACTTATAAGACGTCGATTTGGAAAAAGTCTCAAGACAAAATTGCATACCATGAAGCGATGGTCATTTGATCCAATGTATCGTGCAAATACCGTTCTGTTCTTGAAGTTTGAATTCCTCAACCCAATAATTGTACAAGAAGTATGAGTAAGTAAAAGTACATTCCGTTGCTAGATGTGCGGTATGGGTATAACGAGCGATTTCTGTAAACCAAATAAAATGACGATGACCCAAGCTAATCTAGAGCCGCGAAAGATCTTGGATCCAACCGATCAATGTCGTAGCACAACAACTCCGCTTGCCCCTCAGTTACAACCTTGGCGTCTTTGAACGAAGTTGCCGTGTGCTGGCCAAGTCTCGATATCCATTGACTATGGGTGGCAAATGCGCGCGAATCCCTATTTTTTATCGCGGCAATGTGCCTCATGAACCATGTCTCCAGGCTTGCCGTCCATTCTCCTTGCCACTGCATGTACTTATCAAATACATCAATGGGAGGCCATAAGATATGGTTGTCGTCCGTTAGGCCTAATAGGGTATTGATGTGGGCGTCCGTTACCATGTCGTCAACATCGGTGCCGATACGCTCGACGTTCGAGTGCATAGAAGCGTCGCTCGAAGGTCCAGACAGGGCAGCCGAAATTAGGTTGTCTGGTCCAAATTGGATTGCAAGTCGCCACAGAAGACCGCCCATACCACAGAAACGGCGGCTGAATGGGAGTCGGAGCATATCCCTGACGCTGTTTTCGTACCGCTCAAACTCTCCGTTGCCCCTTGTGAGCAAGAGAGGTTTTTGGTCCAGATAGGCGGGACGTGGACCTGAGAGGGTACTCAGCGGGCCGACGAGGTGCTGGGGATTGGCAAAGACCCGCCAATCCATTCCGCGAGAGAGACAACGAATTGCGAAAAACCACAGGGGGACATCCGGATATTGCGCTCTCCATAGACGCAGTCTGATTTCAGTCCTCTTGGATACGACCAACCTACCACGAGATATGGCATGGAGGAGGTGATATGGAGGGTAACAAGCGATGTGGAGAAGGCGATTTTGAGGATCGCTACGCAACGACGGGGAAAGTGGATTGAGGTCGTCGTACTGTGCGAGGCAGTTCGTTCGATCTAAGATGAAGCGGGTTACTGTGTTATTGGCAGGACGGCAACCCATCATGTTCAACCCTGCGACGCTTGTTACAGTAGAAGAAGGCAAGAACTGTAGATATCCCATTGGGAGGGACAAAGTGCCAGGAATTGATGACTGTGCAGCAGGTACGTTGGTGGAAGGTGCTCGTGTAGGATACGAAGGGTGGCATGAATCAAGAGCTATAAATATAAAAATAAGTTCAGGATTCAGAGTAACGATAGTATGTGCTCACGTCTCCGGTTTGTTTGTGGCCCGCGATGAGGAAAAGGCGCTGTGATAAGAAAAAATTGTTATGACAAGCTGCCTGTTTTGAGGGAAAGCAAACGTACCGCGATAACTTCTCCGGACAGGACTGTGTTGACGGTTGGACCGTCTGTGACTTCCCCGAGCTCTACCCGGCGAGGGGGATCTACCGCGGCGAGTCGAATGTTCTTGGGGAGGTGATCTGTAACGACGAGGAGGCGCGCGACGGTCAGACTGAGACGGAGCGTAATCTCTATATGACGATGGTCGACGGGGGGGAGACGGTTCTCGGCGAGATGGATGGTATGGCGATCCACGTGGAGGAGGAGACAATGAACGACGTGAACGGTTTGGAACAAAGGGCGCATGTGTGCGACGAGGAGAACGATCTCGGCGATTGACTGTGTCCGTCTTGCCCTTGTTTGGAGATGGTGCGTGTGACCCAGAGGTCACTTCGCCTGGCTCGATGTCAACGTCCATGCCGTCCTCCGCGACAACTCGACCACACGAATCCGCCTTCTGTACCCGTTCGAGGCGTTGGTGTTCAAGTTCCCTCTGCCTGTCGGCTTCCTTCTGCCTTTCGATCTCAAGGTCCTGCTGCCTCTTGATCTCAAGGTCCCTCTGCCTGTCGACTTCCTGCTGCCTTTCGATCTCGAGCTGCTTCTGCCTTTCGATCTCGAGCTGCCTCTCGACTTCCATTTGCCTTTCGATCTCGAGCTGCTTCTGCCTCTCGACTTCCTTCTTCCTGTCGATCTCCTTCTGCTCCTCCATCTCCATCTCTTTCTTGGCCCGCGCAACATCTGCTGCTCGTGCATCAGCTTTCTCCTTAAATATTGGTATCAGCTGCTTCCTCTTTTCCTTCTTTTGCTGCTCCGTTTCAGTTTGACACTGCGGCAGACCGCCTGGTGACGTCGAAGGAGGAGGAGGGGGACCTACTACCGTATCAGACATAGAAACGGTAGGAATTTCTTGTGGCACCGCGGTAATATACTCGTATGCGATCCGCTGAAACCATTTCGCTCGTGCACGCGCAGGGTCAGGGACTCCGAGGGGATCGCCAAAGACGTTATGAGCAATGGTATTAACACAAAACAGTCCGCAAGAAATTGAATCTTGCTGAATGCCATGTGGGAGGGTATTTCCTTGGTCTTCGAATGGCCCATGAAAACGCACGGTAAGCCACCGCTGTAGCTTCTGAATGAAGCTCCCGAGTTCCCCTCGGAGATTCAAAGAGTCTCCTGTGTTAAAATCAGTTTGCATCTTACCAGTTAGGGAAATGTCCTACCATAGCGCAAGGCTTTACGTTTAAAATCAATGCGAAACGCAACAAAGTGGGACATTCCGGGGATGCACACTGGGAAAAAGAGAATCTTCCCTTCGGCGAGTGCCTGCTCTAACTTCTTGAATGCATTGGGCAACGAATCAAAGTTCGGTTTAGACATGCAGATCGCATCCGCGAGCTCGGTGTCAGTGATAACGAGGTTGGACTGGTTGGGGACTAATCGTCGGATGGTGGAGTGCATCATCATGTCCACGAGAGAATCCGACAACCAAGCGTCGTCCGACAAGAATCGTGCAAGCTGCGATGTACTTCTTAGGCTGGTTGAGGCTTGCCCAGCCAACTTCTTGTGGTATGGTAGACGATACATCTCTTGGCGGGCAGATAGAGGATTCATATCGCAGTCGTACATTTTTTGCGACAACCACCTATCTGCATTTTGCCACGACATTTTGGCATCGCGCACCGCGTGTAGCTTCTCCCAAAGACTCAACATCCAAAGAGGCAACGGTTGATCTTTGAGTTGGGGGTGGACGATCGACCTCTTTCCTTCGCGAATGGCATCGTCGAGAGACTCTCGAAGGCTATAAACCCACGGCTTTGGAGGTATGAACGGTGGGAGGTCCAGGTTCTCGTTCGGAACGCGCACTGTCAAAGCATGATGCTCCGGCCTGTGCGAAGGACCCATCGTCGACGTCGGGCAGTGTGAATTTTAGTATCTGCCGTACATTGACGGCGTCGGATGATGGCAGTAGCATGCTGGATACCTCCTTCGGGATGTCCATAATCTCCGATAGAAGATCGAGGTCTTCTGGATCTAATGCTCTGTCTCCTGCATCGACCCATTTTCCAACCGGTACATGAACAGTAACACCCGGAGGAGCGGGGACAACGGTAGGAGGAGGAACGGGAGCGACTGCGGGGGGAGGTATAGCGTCGTCCTCGTCCGTGCCAAATAGATCCTCCTCGTCGGTACCGTCGTAGTCGGAGTAGTCGTAGTAGAGTTCGATATCTCCCGTTCGTGGGTGAAATATGTCAGACGGCACATAGTTCTTCAGCTCTTTGATTTCTTCGTAATTTTTGGTGATCTCTTTGCGCGGTTGCGTTTTGCCTTTGGTGACGAAGATACGCTTCGCGGCTTTCTGACCTTTGAAGGGAGGCTCTTGTCCGTCTGGCCAGAATTGGCCCGGCTTGCTGCAATAGTCGACGACTGGAGTAAAGGAGTCAGACGAGTGTTAATAGATATTCGGTCGACGTACATGTAGGGCCCCGTTTTGGCCGTGTGGTGACTTGCTCGACGTCTGCCCATGGGTTCTCTGGCCAAGACGAAGCTCCGAGGGACGTTGATCCCTTTTCATTGTCTAAGGAACGGAAATGAGGTGTTGTGAATGATGATGAGGATTTGTCTCACCAGGAGCATGATCTTCGACTGTGGGTTTTCGAGTCACAGACATGGCTGCAGGCCGTATACGAGGTGTGGAATTCGCGGCCTTTGGCTTTCTTGAGGATGGACCGTTGAACCGAGGCATGTGATGTGTCGGAGAGGGTGTAAGGCAATGCGCGGTTCGAGAAGAAGTTGAGGGACTGAACCACGGAGAGAAGACTCGAGTTTAGGTGGTTAGGGATATCAACGAAATGCTGGATGCGCACTGGTGAGGTGTTGAAACGCAGATGGGCAGGTATTTAGAGTCGGAGTGCTTGTTGAGCGCGTGTTCGTAGAGATATAAACCACTGAGAAACGACTCGCTGGAATTTCCAATGAGAAGTTACGGTGAGATTGAATGTAGTTGATGAACAAGTGACGAGGAGTTTAAGTCAAGGATTTGAGTAATTAAGGCAGGCGGAGTGTGAGTTGTGTTGACGTGCCACAAATGGCAATATTGTTGATCCACAATTCCACACACAAACGTGGAAATTCCATTTCGGTGGTCTGTAGTTCAACGTGCTATAGATAATGATTATGTGGAGTCGCGAATCCTTCAACTGTGGTCAATTTGATGTTTTGAGATTGAGGCACGCTGAGAACCAACTGTGCTGAGAATGGATGGCGTTCCGTGAAAGTTGTCAGAGCTGAGCAAGATCAACTCTCCAGAAAATGATACTATGACATGTGCAAATGTGCGTGCATACAATATTTTCGCGTTACTCTAGGTTGTACCGGATCTGTTACAATGATATTGGAAATGTGAATTACATGTACACGGCTACAATAGAACACGACTGCTGGATGCGCTGTTGCTGTCCATTCCAACCTACACTCGTTCGGTCTCGTGCTAGCCCGCCTCCGTTCCAATTGACACCGTAACATCAGCAGATGATCAGGATCAAAAATAGCGAGGTCGCAGGAAACCAGAGAGAGCACGCTACCTGACGTAGGAGTACCAGCATGGCTTCCACTGATTGGGTTCATGGAAGCGGGACAAGGGGGATGGGACTGCTGCATTACAGTAGGCGAACTTGGGGGTGAGGCGATATGGGGACGCAGAGTGTCTGCGGCCGTCCATGGTCACGACAATGGTGTTATCTGTCGCTTGATCGATTGTAGGGCTGCATAGACGAGTCACGCGGTGAAACCGGGAAATAGGTATAACTGTGGTATATTTAGTATATGTATATGTAGGGCAAACTGCTGCAAGATAATGAATGCCAACGTGAGGAAGTCTCGTACCAGAAAAATTTGAGCGAGTGCGGTCTGAAACGAATGAAGCAGTCGAACGCGTCAGTTTCTCCATAGCGTTTGTGCAAATGGTTGAGCATGATCTACTTCTAGGATAACCTCTGCAATCAGCCAATACGTGTAGAGTCGTACACCGCTGAAAAAGCCTTTAGTACGTTGACCTCTAAGTGAATGCAAGCGATGCCGGATTACAAAAAAACACGTGCGACACGAACCTGCAACGACTAGTAAACTAGGAGGATTGAGAGGAAGGGGCGATCTAACGTTTTGCCTGCGGTAAATGTGAGCATGCGGTTGACAAGGAAAACGGCGTTCGTACGATGAAGGGATCTGGTTGAGGACCGCTATGGAGGTGTTGTAGAGGACATGACGGGGGGGTCCGACGAGGGAAGGCTCAGTTTGACGCGTTTATTGAGGGGAATGATGTAACGAATGGTCGTAAGCAAATCCGGCGTAGCAGGAAACCCTTTGAGCCATTTGTAGATGGATTCTAACAGGAGTTGATGAGAACCCTAGAATGTGACGCAATGAAACACTGACCTAATCTGGGCTGCAGTCGTCCTGTTTTTAGCACGAACATAAAATAGTTCAAATGCGACGGGGCTGCCATTTAGTCGAATCTCTAGAACCGAATGACTCTTGAACTGTGCTGTTGAACGTTGACAAATCAAAGCCTTGGAGGATCTTGGGCGATAAGTGTTCTGAATGTCTGATGCGGAACTGCTCGAGCAGTAGCCCGAATATAGACCCAGAAATGACGGTTCTCTGAGCGTCCGGGCATCAAAAAATTGGGTCTAGTAGGTAAATGAGAAGCGAGAAAATGAATTAAGAATTCGTTTACTCTGTCGTGGATTTTATCAGGTTCAAGAAAGTCGCATCGAGGCCATCGATCGATGAGCATGAGCATACGTTTTTCGAGCCAGTCCTCGACTTCTTCGAGGAGGGCTTTGAGAAGAGGCTCTTGATCAGACTGAACAGAGACGAAGTCGATGAGGATCGACACATCGCGATCAGCAATGACATCGTGCCATTTGGACACAGAAATAAATGCGTCACAGAGGCTTTGTTGAGAAATGGGAAAATGTTGTGTATGAGTTTGGTGACGGTATATTTTCACTTGCAATACTGAGGGGTCATCCCGACGGTTCATGCTCGCGCTTGCGCTTTGAGTTGTCTTGAGGAATTCTGGAGTTCGAGGACATCCTGCGCATATCAATTGAAGGCAAAATACTCAATGGGTTGGACTTACATTTGTGGGTTGGAGGATCTGGTGAACGAGAAGGGCGTGGCGTCACGACGAGTGAGTTGTTTGGGAATTTAAGAATGATTTCGAGGTTGCCTAGGCACTGATGGTTTCGGCTTCATTCTGTATCGGTGCGGTTTTCTCCTATAATTTACCCCACGCGCGATTATGGTTAGCTGTGTTCGTGACTTGGAATTAAGATTCACCAGATAAGGTCTACCTCTGCTTCGATATTATGAAGCGGAACTACTTCCGCATTGACATCTGTAAGTTCACGACATTCAGCTGAATTGCCTCTCAGAAATGACCCCTGCAGTGTGTGATACGTTGATGTTTGACAGGCATAACGATGTGGACGTGAAAACCGGTGTTAGATGGACCTCTGGAGTTTGAGGACGAAAGTTGAGACCGATGGTGTTAGATGTCAGCCTGAATGATCGTGTTCGATCAGGGACAAGAAGGCTATTAAGAAGGGGTCTTCGTTCTTGGCGTGCATATGTGTTTGATTAATTTATGCATTCCGCCGCGTCTACCGAGGAGCAGTAGTACTGACTGTTTGATGAGAGTATGAGTGCGGACGTGAAACAGCAGCGTTTGAGACATGTATGACGACATCTGCTTCGAATAATTACGGAGCAAAGGTTCGTATTTGACAAACATCGAGGTGTTTTGGATAGGAACGCGGTGCAATGGGAGGTTGAAGTCAAACCTGGGAGCCTCGCAGACTTGTGGGACTTTAACGAAATTGACGATATTGACGACTTTGGCGACTTCAACGACTGCAACGACTTTAGCGACTTTGATGACCTTCGCGACTTCGACGACTTTAGCGAATTCAAAACGACTTCAACAACTTTAGATATTAGGTTTAGATACTACAGGGACTTTGGGCACAACATCCGCTTCGAATTACGGAGCAAAAGTTATTACTTGAAGGAGGTCGAGGCGTTTTCGACAGAGGGGTAATTGTGTGCGGCGTTCAAGTCAAACGTGGCAGCTTGGAGACTGGCGACTTTAGCGACTTCCGAGACTTTAGACATTAGGGTTAGAAGCTATGGAGCCGTTTGCGACAGCGTCTGCTTCGAATTACGAAGCAAAGGTTTGTACGAACATCCGAGTACATTTGATATAAGGGCACTGTCGTGAGAGGTTCAAGTCAAACATAGCAGCTTCGGAGACCTCCAAGACTTGGCGACATCCGCTTCGAATTACGAAGTAGAGGTTTGTACGAGCGTCGGGATGTTTTGGATATAAGGGCACCGGCGTACCAAGGGGTTCGAGTCAAACGTAGCAGCTTCGGAGACTTCCAAGGCTTTGGCGACATCCGCTTTCGAATTACGAAGCAGAGGGTTTGTACGAACGTCCGAGTATTTTGGATATGAGGGCGCTGGCGTGAGAGGACTCAAGTCATTATGTGGCACCTTGGGAGACCTCCAAGGCTTTGGCGACATCCGCTTCGAATTACGAAGCAGAGGTTTGTACGAACGTCCGAGTATTTTGGATATGAGGGCGCTGGCGTGAGAGACGTCAAGTCATATGTGGCACCTTGGGAGAACCTCCAAGGCTTTGGCGCTCCGCTTCGAATTACGAAGCAGAGGTTTGTACGAACGTCCGAGTATTTTGGATATGAGGGCGCTGGCGTGAGAGGTCAAGTCATATGTGGCACCTTGGGAGACCTCCAAGGCTTTGTCGACATCCGCTTCGAATTACGAAGCAGAGGTTTGTACGAACGTCCAGTACATTGGATATGAGGGCGCTGGCGTGAGAGACTCAAGCATATGTGGCACCTTGGGAGACCTCCAAGGCTTTGGCGACATCCGCTTCGAATTACGAAGCAGAGGTTTGTATGAACGCCGAGTATTTTGGACATAGGGCGCTGGCGTGAGAGGTTCAAGTCATATGTGGCACCTTGGGAGACCTCCAAGGCTTTGTCGACATCTGCTTCGAATTACGAAGCAGAGGTTTGTACGAACGTCCAAGTACATTGGATATGAGGGCGCTGGCGTGAGAGGTTCAAGTCATATGTGGCACCTTGGGAGACCTCCAAGGCTTTGGCGACATCCGCTTCGAATTACGAAGCAGAGGTTTGTACGAACGTCCGAGTATTTTGGATATGAGGGCGCTGGCGTGAGAGGTTCAAGTCATATGTGGCACCTTGGGAGACCTCCAAGGCTTTGTCGACATCTGCTTCGAATTACGAAGCAGAGGTTTGTACGAACGTCCAAGTACATTGGATATGAGGGCGCTGGCGTGAGAGGTTCAAGTCATATGTGGCACCTTGGGAGACCTCCAAGGCTTTGGCGACATCCGCTTCGAATTACGAAGCAGAGGTTTGTACGAACGTCGAGTATTTTGGATATGAGGGCGCTGGCGTGAGAGGTTCAAGTCATATGTGGCACCTTGGGAGACCTCCAAGGCTTTGTCGACATCTGCTTCGAATTACGAAGCAGAGGTTTGTACGAACGTCCAAGTACATTGGATATGAGGGCGCTGGCGTGAGAGGTTCAAGTCATATGTGGCACCTTGGGAGACCTCCAAGGCTTTGGCGACATCCGCTTCGAATTACGAAGCAGAGGTTTGTACGAACGTCCGAGTATTTTGGATATGAGGGCGCTGGCGTGAGAGGTTCAAGTCATATGTGGCACCTTGGGAGACCTCCAAGGCTTTGTCGACATCCGCTTTGAATTACGAAGCAGAGGTTTGTATGAACGTCCGAGTACATTGGATATGAGGGCGCTGGCGTGAGAGACTCGAGCCATATGTGGCACCTTGGGAGACCTCCAAGGCTTTGTCGACATCCGCTTTGAATTACGAAGCAGAGGTTTGTATGAACGCCCGAGTATTTTGGACATAAGGGCGCTGGCGTGAGAGGTTGAAGTCAGATGTGGCACCTTGGGAGGCTGGACTGGCGAATTTAACAGCTTTAGCGACTTCTGAGGCTTTAGATATTAAGCTTAGTGACTACGGAGACGTTGGCCACATGCATCTGCTTCGAATTACGGAGCAAAGGGTGGTACTTGACGAACGTCGGAGTGTTTAGGATGGAAGAGCAGTGCCGTGGGAGGTCCAAGTCAAACGCGGTAGCTGTTTACTTTGGCGACTTCGAAGACGTTGGCAACATCCGCTTTGAATTACGGAGCAAAGATGTGTAGTTGTAAATATTGGGATTAGAGACTGCAAACACTTTGGCCACAACGTCTGCTTCGAATTACGAAGCAGATGTTTGTACTTGAGGGAGGTTGGAGCATTTGGGATAGAAGGGCACTGGCGTGGGAGGTTCGAGTCCACTGTGGCACCTTGGGAGACCGGACTGGCGACTTTGGCAGCTTTAGCGACTTCTGAGACTTTAGACATTAAGCTTAGAGACTGCAGAGACGTTGGCCACAAGCATCTGCTTCGAATTACGAAGCAAAGGGTCGTGCCTGACGAACTTCATCAGAGTGTTTTGAATAGAAGAGCATGGATGGAAGGGCACTAGGCCGTGGGAAATTGGTATGATTGAAACGTGTCGCTCTAGTTACTTTGGAGACTTCCAAGACTTTGGCAACTTCCGAGGGTATATGTTAAAAATTCGAAGTAAAGTATCTGAGTCCTCTAATATTACATTTTCTGTTTCACCGTTACATTAAACAAGCACGAGTCCAGGAGGTCGCTGGATGCGCCAAAGTCCGAACATCCATAGAGTCCTCTAAGCGACAGAAGTCAAATTGATGTTACAGTATTGTAGGAGTGTGGGTATATGAAGTCTCTGAGATTGAAGGTACGTAAATGAATCGGACAATGTTACAATGTCGTAAAGCGCTTTAGGCAGGTCAATAGTTCTTCTCTACTGATGGTTCCCCTGGATGCATTTGGTTGTTGCTCCCGTCCGTCTGCTTCTTGCGATATGTCTTGGTTGCCGTCTTCAAGTCCTTCCAGAAATGTTTGATGATGGCGTTTGCAATATCGTGCGCTGGTTGAGTGGTGCTCGATCGTACTTTTGGTTTTCCGGTGCCGGCAGCCACATATTTATCGCATTCCAAGACCATAGTGCACAGGGCGATGAGGGGCCTGTTGTATAACTCTGGAGATGGCATTACAAGCCTGCGACTTCATGCGGGTAAGGAATAGACTTACTAACGCGACGCGATATGCGTGGTAAGTTGATGACCATTCGCTGGAACGTTTCGAGGGAGTGTGCGTGTACTTGGTTAGTGAGGATTTTGCCTTGTTTATGGTCTATGTAACGAGAGAGCTCCGTTAAATGCATGCATTCGTAGTTGTAGAAATGCCCCCCGGTGGCAAACGAAGCCACAAGTGTGTAAACCGCGTGAAACTGTCCTGCCAGTTGTATACCCCAAATATAAGTCCAAATTGATATAAATATGATATCATGATGCACTCACAGCATGTCGCCCGGCAAGAGAGTGACAATTTCTCCGTGCCAATTTTCCTGGATATTCTCTCGGTTTCGGTAGAGATTGGTCAATGTTAAGGCTATGTCAGAGAGGTTGGTCTGAGTAATTGTGTCCTCGTGGATTGGTTTGAATAGGCCCCATTTTTTCTCGCCGGTTTCAATTTGAACA
>JABBWI010000499.1:0-41081 GCA_016647755.1 Suillus subluteus
CTAGATGGACTATTCTTGTACGTTTATCTCTGACTCATTCTGACTCATTCCGACTTCGTCTATCTATGACTCATACGTACCTGCCCTAAACCCGTAGTAGTTCCCTATATAAACTTGGCATGCACGATGTAGTTCTTTACTTTAATCTTACTAGGTTTTACCTGGAACTTGTTCGCTTAAGACCTCCAATCTTAAGTCGTCTGAACATCGTGATTCGCGTCGAGGACACCCTCCTTGATTTGTCTTAGAAGAACCCTTGAACCTCTGACATTTGTCAGAGGCTTGAATGATCCTAGCCGATAGCGTATTTGCGCTGCTAGTATCAGAACTATCCTAGTTCGTAACAAAAGATTAAAGTCTTTGAAACCCACCTTGCTATCACGCATCATATCAAAACTCGAAACGATCCATTGAACTGATTGAACAAAACCCTGGTCATCACGACAGATAGAACTCCAGGTCCCCCAAGAAGCACTTCAAGCTGACTTCCTTGACACCCGCGCTTAAAGCCCTTAGTTTAGGAGCATTACCGCCGATCCCACCACTGAACCCTCCGATGTCTACCTCCAAACCAATTGAAATCAAGATCGGGACCCCTCCCATCTTCGATGGAGACAGAGACAAGTCAAAAGGTTTTTTGATGGCCTGTAAGGCCTACCTTGATATCAACGAGAAGATTTATGTGGACGAAAAGCAGAAGATTATTTTTGTCACATCCTTCATGAATGAAGGGAACGCACGTTACTGGAAAGAGGACTTCCTTTCCCAGGCACAAGACCCGAACAACCGCAGCACCGGCGGAACAGCTATCGGATACAGCACTTGGGTTGATTTCCTGAAAGACTTTGACAAGGCATTTAAACCCCTTGACCCTCGAGGCACCGCCCTCGCTAAACTCCGGAACTTGAAACAAGGAACCGAACTTCAGGATTATATATCTGAGTTCCTGATGCTCGCCACCAGAAGCTGGAATCTATGATGATGTTTCAAGGAAGCAATTCTTCCTAGATGGACTACACCCCGGCCTGCTTGCCCGTCTTTTACGGCACAGGCAACGTCTCCGATGATTTGACAAGGTCGTACAGACCTGTATCAACCTTGACAATGCTCGCCTTCAGTTGAACGCGATTAGAACCCGAAACCAACCCCAGAAGAAAAAGAACTACGGTTCTCACCGATACACTCCATCCAGAGACCCTAACACGATGGAAGTAGATCGATTGACTGAAGAAGAACGCACTGAGCATTTCTGGACCGGAAAGTGCTTCACGTGCCATCAGGGTAGGACACCTTTCAAAGGCGTGTCCTCAGAAGAAGAAGAAGAACGGGAAGGTCCCCGTCCGCCGCAAAGAAGTAGAAAGCGACGAAGAAGAAGAGGAAGAAGCAGAAGTCCATCGTATGAACGAGGATTTTTGATGTGGAAGAACTGGTCGACGTCAGTATCTTCCAAAGTACCCCTTAGACTTGTACGGAAAGTAGGTGAACGAAAAGAAATGCGAGTTCCTATCACCCTTATTTCGAAAAACTCATCTAAAAAACCGTCGAAACCACCGCCGTTGTTGACTCTGGAGCAGCCGGAACATTTATCTCCGAAGAATTCGTAAAGAAACACAAGATTCGCATGCATAAGCTCAGTAAACCTTTCAAGGTTACCACCGCCGATGGAAGTTATGCCAAAAGCGGAGCTATTTGCCGATACTGTGTCCTTACCGTCAAAATTGACAATCGAACTATGATTGGAAAATTCAACGTCACCAGCCTTGGAAAAAGAGATCTCATCCTCCTCGGCTTCCCCTGGCTCAAAGCCATGAACCCGCTCATAGATTGGGCATCAGAAACTCTTACTCTGTCGCAAACGGAGAAGAGCACCCTCGTGGAAGAAGAAGTTGATAAAGAAAGGAAGCGGAATGGGCTTCCACTTCTATTTCAACACGAACCCATTGATCGCACTTGGAAAAACTCCAAGTTGAAGAAAACCGCTCAACCACCGGCTATTCCAATCCCCGAACCAGAAGCAGTAGCGACTCAATATCCCAGCGCTACTATTGAAGAAATCCCTGATGAAGAGGCACCCCGGTATAACATGGTCACGGATATCCCTGATCTAATCCCCATCCCTGATGACAACGACGAATCTTTCGACACTAAAGAAGACGTATGGACCCAAGAAAACTTTGCCGCACCAGTGTGAGAAGTTTCTATGTACGATCTTAATGACGAAGAATTCCTGGTTGAATACTCCCCCGACGCAACAGAACTACGAGTGGTCACTAATGTATCATTTGACACTCCTCTCACTGCCGACGGAACCAGTCGTTATGAACAGAAACCCAAGGTCCTCCCCCTGCCACGGTCATCGGAATACGCGAAAGTCAGTAACAAAGCTCAGCAGTTTGCCCTAGCTGCGGGTTTAGAAGCCAAGAAGAAAACTTTCGAAGAACTCGTACCATCCTACCTCCACAACTTTGCTGATATATTTGCCAAGGATGGTCTCAACCAACTTCCCCCGGAAAGACCAGGCATTGATCACCACATTGAAACGAAACCAGGGTTTATTCCGAAAACGTCAAAGATATATCTGTTATCGGTCAAAGAACGGGAATCAGTCAAGGCATTCATTGATGAAAACATAAAGAAAGGATTTATTTCTGAATCGAAGTCGCCTCAAGCAAGCGGCTTCTTCTTTGTTGGAAAAAAGAGCGGAGATCTCCGTCCCTGCCAAGACTACCGGTACATCAATGATTGGACGATCAAGAATGCCTATCCTTTACCCCTTCCTTTGTCCCTCATCGCACGGTTGCACGGGGCCAAGTATTTTACGAAGATGGATGTTTGATCTGGCTATAACAATATTCGAATCCACCCTGATGATAGATGGAAAGCCGCCTTCACTACTGAATTCGGGCTCTACGAGCTGAACGTCATGTTCTTCAGCCTATGTAACTCTCCGGCCACATTCCAGGCATATATGAACCGTACCTTCCAACAGGAAATCAATGAAGGATGGTTAGTAATTTATATGGACGACATCCTCATCTTCTCGAATGACTTGGACGAACACCGTGAACGAACCCGTCGCATTCTCACAAAGATAAGGGAAGAGAAGTTGTTTTTAAAACCGGAAAAATGTACCTTCGATGCACAAGAAGTGGAATACCTCAGTATGATTATTCGGCCCGGATGCGTTGCTATGGACACTGCAAAAACTGATGGAATTCGCAATTGGCCAACCCCGAAGACGGTCAAAGACACCAGATCATTCCTCGGATTCTGCAACTTCTACCATAATTTCATTCCCCATTATTCCGACATCGCACGACCTCTCATCGACCTAACAAAGAAAGACAATGTATTCTCTTGGTCCGACAGATGCGAAGAAGCTTTCACCACGCTAAAGGAATGTTTCCTGAAGCAACCCGTCCTCAGAAACCCAGATCCATCACGACAATTCGCTGTTGCAACCGATGTGTCCCTAGTAGCAACAGGTGCCGTACTCCTCCAAACTGATGAAAACGGTGTCTATCATCCATGCAGATATCTCTCCCAATCCTTGAATCCAGCAGAACAAAACTACCAGATATTCGATCGGGAACTCCTCGCAGTCATCTGCGCTCTCACAGAATGGTGCCATTACCTGGAAGGAAACGCACATCCGGTTATCATATTCACTGATCACAAGAACCTCCTCTATTTCCGTACTGCTCAGAAGTTGACTCGTCGCCAAGCCAGATGGCAACTGATCTTATCATGTTACAATATTGAACTTCATCACATCGTAGGAAGCAAGCTTAATGCCCCTGATGCACTCTCCCGCTGACCAGATCATATCCCTACAGAAACTGATAATAAAGACATTACCATGCTCCCCGATTCCATGTTTGTCCGACTTCTTGATCAAGAATTGATGACCACCCTCGCGAACCCCGATCCAGACGATATCGACCCTATCTTTCAGGCCGCTTCAGATGCTTTGAACGGCCTATGCCTTGCCCCTGTGAAATCGGCACTCTCCGACTGGACAATTAAGGATGACGTCTTATATTACAAAGATCGCGCCTACGTCAGACCGGCAGGCCGCCGCATTATTCTAGAATGAACCCATGATCACCCTACTGGCGGGACACCTGGGTCGCTTTAAAACCGAAGAACTGGTTAAGCGTGACTTCTGGTGGCCGTCTATGGGCACCTATATTCGGAAATACGTCGAAGGTTGCGCCCTTTGTCAGCAAATGAAATCCGACACCCATCCCACGACACCCCCACTTGTCCCCATTCCTTCTGCAGTATCTACCCCTTTCGCCCAGGTCTCAGTTGATCTTATCACTGATCTCCCTCCTTGTAACGGCTTTGATTCTATCATGGTCGTGGTAGACCATGGGCTTACGAAGGGGGTAATTCTGATCCCTTGTATGAAAACCATCTCCTCAGAAGGCGTAGCCAAGAAATTCTTCAAATACGTCTATCACCAATTCGGACTCCATGAGAAAGTAATCTCTGATCGCGGACCGCAATTCATATCAAAGTTCTCTAAAGCGCTCGCCAAGCTATTGAAATACGATATCGCCGCATCCACTGCTTATCATCCCCAGACTGACGGCCAGACAGAACAAATGAATCAAGAACTAGAAATGTATCTTCGCATCTACTGCCGCAATAACCCAGAACAATGGGTCGAAGATATCCCTATGGCCGAATTTGTCCACAACCATAGAAAACACGACTCCCGCAATGCATCCCCCTTCTTCCTAATGTACGGATTTGAACCCAGAGCTCTCCCACATGTTCTCCCCGAATCCACCTGTCCCAGCAGCTGAGGAAGGAGTACGTCTCCTCCAGAAAACTCGCGAAGAAGCCATATCATGCCATAACCTGGCAATGCAACGAATGGCCGAATGAATGCACGGAAGAAAGTATCAGCCATGGAAGATAGGCAATAAAGTTTGGTTATCAGGAAAGAACCTGATCACGCAGCTACCCTCAAAGAAGCTCGCACCAAAACGATACAGACCTTTTGCCATCACTGCAGTACTATCCCCGATCACGTTCACACTCCAGTTACCGAAGCAATGGAAGGTTCACCCCACGTTCCATGCTTCCGAGTTATCATCCTATCACGAAACCGAGATCCACGGCCCTAACTTCCATGACCCTCCCCCCGACATCATCGATAATGAAGAAGAATACGAAGTAGAAGCCGTCTTATCACACAAAGGCACAGCTAAACGAAGACTGCTATCTCGTATCCTGGAAAGGATATTCTTCTGCTAGCAACGAATGGATCCCCGAGGAGAACCTTGCAAATGCCTCCGCCATTCTCACCTCTTATAAGAAAGCCCATAAGCTATAAAGAACCCCATCATATCATGTCTCACTCCCTAGAAATCCGAGAACTCCAAACCTGCCTCTTAACGATCCATCGCATCATACGACTCATCGATAACATGACCGAAAGTCTAAACGTACCATCATCCCCTTCCCTCACCCTCGTCGAAACCAACAACGTTGATAACTATTTTGCCATCCTCGACGACCTTCGAGACCAACACATTATTTGAATCAGCTCTCCTATCCGAACAATACGCCATTGAGATTGATCGACTCCTCGCTGAAGAAGGAGCTCTCTCTAGCTCTATAACTTATTAGTATCGTCCACGCTGCCAACCTCGTTAAATGCACCTCTGAGCTAGTTGAAGATGCCCGCATGCAGGCTATCTTCAATCATCTTCACATTCGTATTCGCAATGCCGCGATCCGCCTCATGCCTCCCGCTACCAAAGATACCATTAGACAGGCAATCCACATTGTCACTGAATGAATCGCCACCAACCCAGTGGCACGACCCCCATCCCCTCATATTGCGGTACCTATCCCATCTCCGGTTGAGACACCATCTCCCGTTGAGCATACGGCTCCCTTTATCAATTCTCATCACGTACCTAGCGCACCTGTTAATACTGCGCTTGACGCGCCACTACCATCACGCCCGTTCCAACCCATCCCCACTCGTAAACGACCTTCCAAGCTCAATCAGGAGCTCTCTGTCGCCCCCCTCATCAGTTCTCTCCGCAACCAGACTCCATCACCGCCAGACAATGTCACCGTCGTAAAAGTTGAACCTTTCGACAATTTCACCTGTCGGAATTGCAAGCAAGTCGGTCACCGTCACAAGAACTGTCCTACATACTATTGTCGAGTGTGTCGGGATCTAGCCCCCGGGCATCTATCGGTCTTTTGCAAAGACCTTAAAGGCGTAAAACCTATTCCTCTCGTCTGGACAGACGAAGGATTTTATGAGGCGCTCTCCAAGTGGGAAGCTGAGAAGGATGACGCTATGAACTGTGTCACCGAAGAAGAAGATGACATCATGTTCAGACGCTGCGTCAGCACAGGTGACTGTCACAACCCTTATAACGAATTAACGCAGGGGCAAGGACTAGGACTCAAACTAAGGTTATCACAACAAGAGAGAGGATAATAGCAGGGACGTCTTGGATTGCTAGCAGTAAGCTAATACACAAGAGGTTTGAACTAAAGAACTACTGACTACAACGAGCTACCTATATACATATATTGAAGCGGAGATTGAATCTGAGAATGAACTAACTAGCCAATCATTAAATAGAAAGAGAATCGTACAATGTTTACATAATAGAATGTTCTGGAATCAAGTCACGTGATACTATCTTATCTAATCGCAATCATAGAATACGTCATCATCTTCTGTAATCTGAGATATCTGAGTAGTGGGCACTAACGGAATAGAGGTGTTGGGGTTAGGGTTTGTGAAGGTTATTGGTACAGACGCTGGTTTGGGCGCTTGTGACGGGCGCTTATTGGGTGTTTTACGAGTATTTAAGAAAGAATAATGGTTTGTATTTGGAACTCGTGACATTACCCCCTCTCTAGGATGAGCGTCATCGCGAATGTAAGATGGTCGAATATTCTTTGCTCTCCACTTTTTGAAATCTTCCGTATTTAGAATAGATCCTAGAATCTGTTTGGATTTGGCAGCCGTGGGATTTTTCTTATGGAAGTCCGCAATTAGAATCGGGGAGTTTTTAACATTTTCTTCTGGCTCCCATGTCGACTCTTCTATCGGATATCCTTCCCATTTTACTCGGTATTGCACTTTTCCTCGGATTTGTCGGCTATCTAATATCTCTTCTACGACAAATTCTTCCTGATCGTCAACTTATGTCTGGAGGTGGTCGGGTGGGTTGAGAGTGAGGGATCAATTGAGATGCATAATATGGAGTGAGTAACTCGACGTGGAACACCGGGTGAATCTTATAGCTTTCCGGTAATTTCAATTTATAGTTCACTTCGCCGGTCTTCTCTAGTATTTCAAAGGGCCCAAGACGACGATCTGACAACTTTTGACTTGGACGACATTGTTTGATATTCTTTGCGTCTAGCCAGACCTTGTCTCCCTTCTGATACTGAGGTGCGTCTTTTACTCCTTTATCATAAAAGTGTTTCATGCACTCATTGACCATTTTTAGAGTGTTTTCTGCATCCTCTCTTGCTTCTCTCATTTGATCTGCTCTCTCATCGGCAACGGGAATAAGGGATTTAGAGTTCGGAGATACGGTGAATTCGGGATTATATCCATAGAGGATTTTGAACGGACTGTGACCGGTTACTGTGACTGCATTATTGTGTGAAAACTCTGCTATCGGCAGCCAAGATACCCAATCGTTTTGTCTATACGAGGGAAACATGCGCAAGTATTGTTCAACTTCTTGGTTTATACGTTCCATTTGTCCGTCTGTTCTGGGATGATAGGAGGTTGACGCAGACCATTTTGTTCCTAATCTTTTCGATACTTGTCCCATGAACTTCAAGATGAACTGTGTTCCTCTATCTGAAATCACCTTCTTTGGTGTACCATGATGTTTCCATACATTTTTCAGAAATAGCTCGGCAATTCCCTTCGAGTCTACGTCTTTGGTGGTGGGAATGAAGTGTGATTGTTTCGAAAATTGATCAACGACAACGAATATACTATTGCATCCTTCACTCTTTGGTAAATCCACTATCAGGTCACATGAGATCGTTTGCCAAGGTCCTTCTGGGACTTCATTTGGCTGTAAAGGTCCCGTTGGTTTACTTGGGAACACTTTCGTTTGTTTGCATCGATCGCAACCATCTACGTAATCGTGGACATACTTTGTCATTGAGGGCCACCAATAATTTCTGGAAATCAATTCTAAGGTTTTGGCACGTCCAGGATGTCCAGCCGGTGGAGAGTCGTGAAACAACTCCAATATCTCTCGGCAGATCTCTTTATCGTTTGGAACATATACCAAGCCTCGGAATAACACCAATCCATCCTCTACATTCCATTCTTCGATTCCTCTGCGCAATTGTACTGGTGCTGCTTTTAGCGTTTCTAACGCTTTCATTACTTCAGGCTCTCGTTCTGTGCTTTTTCTTATCTTTTTCAGGAGCAAACTTTCTCCTTCAATGAGAACTTGGCCTCTTTTTGCAGCATTGATTTTGAAAAATTCCAGGTTTTAGCAATACGCGATCAGAGTTATCGTTTTCTACCCCCCCTCTGTGGTCTTCTCTCCGAGATAGACGGTCAGCCTTATCATTGACTACACCAGGCTTATGTTGGAGCGTAAATTCGTACTCCGCCAGGAACAAACTCCATCTGGCTTGCCTTCGTGTCAACTTTTGACTCGTCATAAAATACTCGAGATTTTTATGATCCGTCCAGATCTCCACATGTTGGGGTTTCCCTTGCACATAGTGCCTCCACTCCTCCAACGCCCGAATAATTGCCAATAACTCTTTGTCATGAATGTCGTAATTTCTTTCTGCATCATTCATTGACTTTGAGTAATATGCCACTGGGTGCCACAAATCGTCTTCCATCAGTTGAGATAGAACTGCTCCTGTTGCATAATCGGAAGCGTCTGTTTCTATTTTCATCTTTTTCTCAACATCCGGCATTACTAAGACGGGAGCTTCTGTAAAACGCTTCTTTAATTCATCAAAAGCGCTTTGCTGTCTCTCTGTCCAGTCCCATTTGGCATCTTTTCTTAGCAAATCATTCATTGGTCTGGCTATATCCGAAAACCCAAGTATAAACCTTCGGTAGAAGTTGGCAAAGCCCATGAATGCTTGTATATCTTTTACGCATTTGGGAACAGGCCATTTTAATACTCCTTCAACCTTGGTGGGGTCCATCGAAACACAGCCTTTCTCCACTATCAACCCAAGGAATTCGACCTTAGTCTGCTCAAAGCTACATTTTTCAGGCTTCAAGTATAAGTCGTTTTCCTTCAACCGTTTGAGTACTTCTCGCACGATTTTTTGGTGTTGCTCTCTATTTCCATTCGTAAAGACCAAGATGTCATCGATATAAACGACCACTGTTTTGCCGTCTATTAAATCTCTGAATATCTCATTCATCATGGTCTGGAAAGTTGCTGGAGAGTTCATCAACCCAAAATACATTACGGTTGGTTCGTGGTGACCAAAAGGCGTTTTGAAAGCTGCCTTCCACTCGTCTCCCTCTTTCATCCTAATGTTGTTGTATCCCCATCGTACATCCATCTTGGAGTACATCATAGCACCAGTAAGGGCATCAATCAGGTCTTGAGATCTCAGTAGAGGGTACGCATTTTTAACCGTTTTCTCATTAAGCCTTCTATAGTCCATTACAGGTCTCAACTTGCCATCCTTTTTGGCCACAAAGAAGAAAGGTGCTGCTACTGGAGATTGTGAATCTCTAATACGTCCCAGTGCAGTCTCGGCTTTTAACCAATCTTTCAAAGTGTCCATTTCCTTTGGTGACAAGGGATAGGGTTTCGCATTTGGAGGAAGATCATTGTCGTCTTTAAGATCTATCGCATGATCCCATTTCTTTCTTTCAGGGAAGTGTTTATATTCTTCTTCTGAGAATACTCCCAGGTAGTCGTGTAGCCATTCAGGAACCATTTACTCTACCGACTTCTTCTTCTTTGTAGCCTCTTCTGCTACCTTCTGTTCCGTGGCGACCGAGGCTTTATACCTAATCCATTTTTCAGGACTATCTTCATCTTCCACCTCTTCACAAGTCACCTTTCTCATGTCCATTTCTTCATCGTCATCCTCTTCTGTGGGAATCAGATCTGGTACTCTATCTACTTGTTTTTGTGTTTTTCTATTTTCTCTATTTTTTTGTCTTTGTTCTTTTTTTGTAATACATTTAACCGGACACCTAGATAATGAAAAACGTCCTGCATTCCAATCTATCTCCGGATTATGATACCTTAACCAATCTATGCCAATAATGACATCATCACTTCCTAAGTCCGTAATCATGAATGCTGCTTTACTTTCTTCATGATCACCGATCTTTAGACCTAGTTCTGTGAAATGTGTCATTGATCCAGCGGCATTTAACGAGCCGTCAATGTTCTTGACCGGAATAGGTCTTAATAATTTACAACATACTACATCGTTCTTCCTCACAAACTTCTCATTAATAAATAACGTTGATGCACCACAATCCACGAGTGCTTTTACGTCTGCTTGTCGATTCTTTCCTTTCAGGGTCACCGGAATGTAAAAATGCTCTGATTTCGATCGCAAATATACTTCTGTTACATCCGAGAACGTAGATAGGATAGAGAAACGATTGTTCGGGTCTAAGTCTGCAGACTCTTCCTCAGACCCTTCTAAAAACCCTTGTCTCCTTTGGCCTTGATGTAATCTTTGAACCATTGAGGCATAGAGTCTTCCTTTGGCACTTCAGTAGCCTTCACTTGCGCTTTAGGAGCGCCTTTACAGTTCCTAGCCATGTGGCCTTCTTCGCCGCAGTGATAGCAGTTGAAAGAACCAGCCTTTCCTTGAGGTTTGGGAGCTCCTCTCTGTTTGTTGGCGTCGACGTCCATGGCGTTGCTGTCTTGACTAGGACCAGCCTTAGGTTCGAAGTTCCTTGTAGCCTTGTTAGGGGTCCAAAAGGAAAACTTCTTCTTTTCCGCATCTAGCTCCTCAAAGTTTCGCCCGATCTGAATCACATGCTCTACTAGTTTTTGCATGGTATCCTTCTCACTATATTTGATGTGAGCGAGTTGGAGTTTGATACGGTCTTGAAGTCCATTTCTGAACTTTTGGCGTTGGTCGTAGTCGGAAAATTGGGTGTGTGCAGCCTTTTGTCTAAAAGCGGCTGCGTACTCAGGAACGGAAGAGGATCCTTGTCTTAGGGAATCCAATTCTCGAATTGCCTTGCCTTCAAGGTCTTCTTGGCCCCACATAGCGGTGAAGTCCTCATCTAGTTGTTTCATAGTGAGGTTTCCTTCAGAGTGTTTGTCAATGTAGGACTGTGCCCATTTAGCAGCAGATCCTTTCATGAAAGACAACATTACGGAGATCCTTTGCCTTTCTGTAATGTTAGGCCATTGCGTCATATAGAGCGCTACTTGTGTGGCCCACATCTTGGCATCGATAGAATCTTTATCGCCCGTAAATTCTGTGGGTTTGGCCATCTTGATAGAGGCAGTGGTAGAGGCGGCGGTGGCTCCAAGGGATGGTGAAGCAGAGAGTTTCGCAATTTCAGCTTGTTGCATTTGGACTCGTAGAGCTAGATCTTCATTTTTCGTAGCTAGCTCTTCGTTCTTCTTTTGCAGTTCATTAATCTGCAATTGCCATAATGCACTGTTCGAGGCGATTGCTTCCTGAACATATTGCACGAACTCTTCGCTGTTGGTAGGCAGCCTTGGTCCAGTGGGAGTCTCAGACATAGTACCAGTTGTGTTCTGGAACCTGATTTACTAATGTCTGGTGAAGAGTTAGTCGTAACGACTCTTCCAAAAGGGAAAGATGATGAAAAGGGAAGTGGAAAAGAAGTACGTAAATGGAAAACTGAAGCGGTCCCCGATATCTGATCGGATCTACCTCGTACTTCAGGGTCAAAGGGTCCTGGTAAAACCCAACTGACACTTCCCTAGATACTGACTAAGAAAAGGTTTGTACGTAACAACTATACTCGTCAAGTGGGGAAACTAGAACGACATGACCGCTCTTCCAGGCAATGCCTTACAAGCGTCAGTTCTGGACTAGAAAATTCCTCTAAATACTTGAGCTGAGTAGCCTACGTATCGTACGAAGAAAAAGTGATAGGTAAAAAGAAACTATAGTAACGTTGAGCAGGCAGGGTCTTGGGCCAGCACTCAAAGTTGTAGTGACACGCCTAATGTCGTGAACACCTCCGTATACTGGCGGCTGCAATGTACGGCAGGGCCTGGTATAGGACTACTAACTACAAAAGCGGATAGGTATGAAATGCGCTCAAGCAAGCAAAGGGGAGAGTGATAGAAACAAAGGTCTCAGCTGTTAAGCCGGGCAAGATAAAACGTGTAACGGTCTGTTTAATCTGAGAATCGTGAGTAGTGTCGCAAGATTATCAAATTAAAGAGAAAATGTATGCAAGCGGTAATGCAAGGAGTCAGAGTCCCCTATAGTTCAAACCTAATGTCACAACCCTTATAACGAATTAACGCAGGGGCAAGGACTAGGACTCAAACTAAGGTTATCACAACGAGAGAGAGGATAATAGCAGGGACGTCTTGGATTGCTAGCAGTAAGCTAATACACAAGAGGTTTGAACTAAAGAACTACTGACTACAACGAGCTACCTATATACATATATTGAAGTGGAGATTGAATCTGAGAATGAACTAACTAGCCAATCATTAAATAGAAAGAGAATCGTACGATGTTTACATAATAGAATGTTCTGGAATCAAGTCACGTGATACTATCTTATCTAATCGCAATCATAGAATACATCATCGTCTTCTGTAATCTGAGATATCTGAGTAGTGGGCGCTAACGGAATAGAGGTGTTGGGGTTAGGGTTTGTGAAGGTTATTGGTACAGACGCTGGTTTGGGCGCTTGTGACGGGCGCTTATTGGGTGTTTTACGAGTATTTAAGAAAGAATAATGGTTTGTATTTGGAACTCGTGACAGTGACCTTGACGATTACGATTATCATAACTTGGATTGTTGAAGTCGGCGACTTCAACGATACAAACGGGGTAATGTTACAGTCAAACGTGCGCCCCTACTATTTCTTTTCTTGTATCACATCATGGTGTTGCCATTGTACTTGCTTATTCTCGTCATCATTGTATTACATCACGATCACTATTCTTAGCCATCGCTAGATGGACTATTCTTGTACGTTTATCTCTGACTCATTCTGACTCATTCCGACTTCGTCCTATCTATGACTCATACGTACCTGCCCTAAACCCGTAGTAGTTCCCTATATAAACTTGGCATGCACAATGTAGTTCTTTACTTTAATCTTACTAGGTTTTACCTGGAACTTGTTCGCTTAAGACCTCCAATCTTAAGTCGTCTGAACATCGTGATTCGCGTCGAGGACACCCTCCTTGATTCGTCTTAGAAGAACCCTTGAACCTCCGACATTTGTCAGAGGCTTGAACGATCCTAGCCGATAGCGTATTTGCGCTGCTAGTATCAGAACTATCCTAGTTCGTAACACCTTATATCCTAGAATTTGCTGCACTAAAGTACACATTAGACCAATTTTCAGACATTATCTGGTGAACCCCCGTGGAGATCAAAACAGATTGCCAGGCGTTACGAGACACTCTGCTCAGCCCCAAGCTTAGCATAGCCCATGCATGCTGGCGGGATGGGATTTTAGCATACCATATTACAGATGTCAGACACTGTGCGGGTACCTTGAACACGGCAGCTGATGGCCTAAGTCAAAGCTTCAAGACAAGAGAACGCACAAATGAAGATGGAAGTGAATGGACAGTAAACAAAGATTGGGAAGCTGCCAGTGGGATAGTCCAAGACATATTCACAGTTGAGCCGTCTCCTCCGACTACTCACAGCAAAGTCCCCACTGATATTGACCATCTATGACAGAAATTTGCAAAGGAGCCACTCTTCCTAGACGTCGTGGAAGCATTGTACAACCTAGACTCGGACAAACCAGTGAAAATGAAATGGAGAGCCCAACACCGTGCCCAACAGTTTTTCATCGCAGAAGGCAAACTCTGGAGAGTTGCAAATGACTCCTCAACTCGGGTACATGGTAAACTGGAATGTGTCATGCAGGAGGAGGCAGTAGAACTCGCACGTTTAGAACATGCTAACAAAGGGCATTGGGGATGAGATCTAGTCAAATTACAGCTCATGGACTGTATTTACAGCCCACGCCTAGATCTCTCCATAACAGCCACAATCATCAAATGCAGCCAGTGCAAGAACTTCAGCGCAAAACACCTGAATTCTCTGTTAGAACCAATCATTCGCAGGCATCCGTTTGAGCTGTTGGTTGCCAATTACTTAGCTATGTCTAAAGGGAAAGGGGGTTTTCACAATATTCTGCTGATCATCAACACATACTCAAAACATGTTTGGGGTTTCAAGCTATGGGTACACGACACCGCAAAGACCACCATTGAAGCCCTCGAAAGAATTAGGCACAAATTCAAAGCCCCAGAGACGCTAATGATGGATGGGGGGAAGCACTTTGATAACACAGAGGTTAGTGAGTGGTGCGAGATGAATGACACGACATGCTACATTACCGCAGCATACACACCCTGGGTCAACAGATTAGTAGAAGGGACAAGCAAGTTGCTGTTAGGACGGCTGAAGAGCATGTGTGCCCCCCATCTGGGGGAAGATGATCACGATGACATTGAACCAGAGAGCTTGCCTTTAACATGGCCAGACCATTTCGATGACACCATCGAACACATCAATGGACGTATCCTACCGTCGTTCAAGTTCTCACCGAAAGAACTACTGCTGGGGTTGGTCATTGACACCCCATGCACACCAGTACTAACAACCACAAACGAAACCACGCCACGTGACATCCATGTGCACTCAGCCTACATAGCTCAACAGCGCCTGGATGCAGTAGCAAACAGAGTAGCGAACGCAATCAAATGGAAGACAGCATTTGACTTTGACAAGCGCGTCCTCAGTTCTCCCACAGGGGAAGTCATATTTGCCCCAGGACAACTCGTGCAAGTATATGCAAGCAAGCTCAACCAAACGTTCCAAACAACCCGTAAAATCCTTCCTCAATGGTCTGCACCTCATAGAATCGTCACCCAGCACACAAATTCATATTCCCTTGAAACACTGGAAGGATTTCCAATGTCCAGATGGTACCATGCGAGGCACTTACACCTGTTCTTACCGCGAACCGGAACACTCTTAGCAGAGATGGAGGAGGAGAGGAAGAAAGCATCAGAAGGTGAGACGAGTGAGGAGTGAGAGCTGATAGTGTTGACAAGGCTTCGGCGACCCAGGAGTGTCGCATTTTTTTAGGG
The DNA here is from genome assembly GCA_016647755.1 of Suillus subluteus. Taxonomy (NCBI): domain Eukaryota; kingdom Fungi; phylum Basidiomycota; class Agaricomycetes; order Boletales; family Suillaceae; genus Suillus; species Suillus subluteus. Next base: position 15,325 of record JABBWI010000499.1, read on the forward strand.
GGGGTATTTGTAGTAGGGTGTTTTGGCATCAGGGGCCAGTCCCTATCTTGTTTGGTGGTTCAGAGTGTCAGAGGTCCTTAGCAGGTGCTTAGAGTAGAGTTCTCACGTGTTGTAGCTTGTTTCAATCATCCATCCATCTGTTGTTCACCATATGTCAAGGCCCCTGGCCCTCTCCAATGGAAAGTAGATGTTGCGGATGCGGTGTTCTGTTTTGCCTGGCTCCCAGTAGGTTGTGAACTAGTAGTAGTATCCCTCCGAATCTAGAGCAAATCATGAATAGGCAGATAATGTTTGTTAGTATATTGGCAGTACATTACCTTTTGCAAGCCGGTTGATGGCCCTGGACCCTTTGAAAGTTTACTGTAATTCGTGAGACGAGTAGAAGCAAGTGTTGACAACGCCTCCTCTCTGGCAGCTTTAGTTGAGAGAATTGAGCCTCCCCACTTGGCAGTTACATGGTTAAAGATCTCTTTCACTGCAGCAGTACTGGAGGAACTTGGGCAAGCCTCTTCATCCTGGGGTGTTCTGGAATGTTCAGTGTCTACTGTCCTCCGAGTCCAAGGATGTTTACTGCATCCATGTCCACACTCGACACAGCATCCTTCATCCCCATGTCGAGCAAAGAAATCTTCACAGTCACAGAGTTGGCCATCGGGATCAGTCGCTCTGCAGAAGTTTTCCCAGTTCATGATACTGTTGGTTGTGGGACAGGTCAAGCAAGTCACATCAGGGAAGCTTAAGGTATAGGAACAACTTCAAGACGTGAAAATTAAGTTACAATTTAAATTTATTCAACAAGTGCATGTTCCGACTGATCCCTATCAGCTAAAAATGTAGTCAAAACTAACAAGGCTTGACACCATAGTTTTGCTCGATGAAACCAAATTGGCTCTGCAAGGGAGACTTGAAGCTCTTTCACACCTCATTGACCAGCACATATCGTCTCAAAGGCAGGATACTGGTCACCTTCCTATTCATCTGGTGTCAGTTGGCAATATGCTGGTGTGATTTGCTGTGTGACAACTTCAGCAAGAACTGCAAAAAATTGTTCTCGCATTTCTTTGTCAGTACCGAAAGTGCTCCTGTGTGAAGGAACTCTGACAACTTTATGATGGACATGCTGCTGTTGCTGATCACTAACTGACTCAATAATATTGGGCAACTGTTCATCCATATTGTCTTCCTCGTCAGCAGGATGTCCTGCTCCAGTTTGATGTGGTTGTCGGGATGCAGGGCAACCATGAATGCTGTAGTACTCCTCAATCACATCAGGGTGAACGCCCTCACAATCGTCACGATATACACCAAATAGTGTTTGTCCCAGGAACCATAGGTCCTGGATAAAATTGAGGTCTTTGGCAAGTTGAAACGCAATTATAAGCTTACCTTTGGACTCTTGTCATTAGTGTCAGGTTCCCATATCGGATGGCAATTCCACTCTTCCCAAAAGTCAGAGCAATCCTGATTGATATTGTCAAGAAAAAGCATGTGAAGCAACCAAAGATGATTAGCATTCTGAGGGTTGAGCATGTGCCAATTTTTGAGTTGAGTAAAAAAACGCCCTCCATTGCCTAGCAAACTGAGTGCCAACTTCAACCCACAGCCACTCAATTTGAGTGTTTTGTGTAGAGCTTATGTATGGAGTCAGCAACTAAAATAATTCAAGCAAGAAAAACTCACAATCCCCACATAAACGAAGCACAGCACGGTCCATTTCTCATTATCATGTAAGTGGCAACATCAAGGTTTTCTCTGCCACAATCACCCCACACACAAGAAGGAGTACCATACTCTCTGATTGCAAGTTTGAATAAGTCCAAAACAGTAGCTGAACGGTTGTTATTACTGGTGTTCAGTGCTGTTATCTGATAGAAAAAGAGGCTGCATTAATAAACTGCTTTTGTTATAAACACACAAAACATATAATTACTGTCCTGCAAAAGCCATCAATGAATCCATGAACTACGATCCCCCATATAATTAACTTATGGTGGCCATCCATGTGCCAGAGTGCATTGGGCCACTTGACATAATATTTTTGCTGTCTTTTGACTCGTCGATCTCGCAGGACCTGACACAACCGGTCTACTTGATGAAGCGAATGTACCACTTGATGATGCTACACGCAGATGCCATGCCTGCAGAGAAACCCAATAATATATCGTATTCCAGAGTCTGGGCGCCTTTTCTTGAACTCCTGGATAAGAGCATCAATTTTGGTGTTCGTGAGTTCAGAGTACTTCCTTTGGATACCATGGTGTTTCATATAGAGCTGCAAAGTATTTCTATGAACTCCTAATATAACTGCCAGTTCCCTAAGCTTGATTTGTCGAGAGTTGGACAATGCATCGGCAAGGAATTCGAGGTCTATGATCTTCTTTGGGTGACCTGGGCAGCTTGTTTGCAACAAGGTCACTGGTTTGGGAAATATAATATCACTATCCACCCTGTCAATGCAGTCAGTGATTTCTTAATGTAATGGTAAGAATCAAGGGAATCACCAAGTCTCAATATTATGTTGAAATGATGATAATTGGACAGACAAACTCCCCAGTAAGGTAGTAGTGTCAGATAGCCAATCCTGCACTTCCAATCCTCAAGGATCGACTTCAAATGCTTTGAGTAATGGTATGGCATCAGCCATTATGGCCTCTAAATGAAATGTGAGCTGAAGAGGGTCTGCATCCTCTTGGTTCAGAATGTGATAAGCGTGTTTGTAAATGTCTGACAACGTATCATAGGCAACAAGGAAGTTAGCTGGCCATGGAGTATGGGCCATTGTGCAAGGTGGAAAGTGAGGAAGCATCTGTGGTAGCATAGGCATCACAATAACTTCGATGAGTTCAAGCAGCAGGATGCTCACACACACCAAACACTCACACACACCAAACACTCACACACACCAAACACTCACACACACCAAACACTCACACACACCAAACACTCACACACACCAAACACTCACACACACCAAACACTCACACACACCAAACACTCACACACACCAAACACTCACACACACCAAACACTCACACACACCAAACACTCACACACACCAAACACTCACACACACCAAACACTCACACACACCAAACACTCACACACACCAAACACTCACACACACCAAACACTCACACACACCAAACACTCACACACACTATTATGACATAGATCTGAATACATACAGTCAGTCATTCACATATATCTACATATTACTGTAAGAAACAGCACCAAGAAAAGAGCACATCTTCATTAATTTTATAGTAGCAGCATCGAAACCTGTGCATATGGCAGGGTTGAAATGAAATGCTCCATGCACTGAACATATGGGTGTATGGTATAGTAGGAGCATTGAAACCCATGCCATATGGCAGGGTTGAAATGGAATGCACTGCATGCTGAACATATGGGCATATGGTATAGTAGCAGCGTTGAAACCCGTGCCATATGGCAGGGTTGAAATGGAACGCGCCACGCGCTGAACATATGGGCGTGTGGTATAGTAGCAGCATTGAAACCCATGCCATATGGCAGGGTTGAAATGGAACATGCCACACGCTGAATATATGGGTGTGTGGCATAGTAGCAGCATTGAAACCCATGCCATATGGCAGGGTTGAAATGGAACATGCCGCACACTGAACATATGGGCATGTGGTATAGTAGCAGTATTGAAACCCATGCCATATGGCAGGGTTGAAATGAAACATGCCACATGCTGAACATATGGGCGTGTGGTATAGTGCATGGGGAAAGTGTAATCCAACATTCATGCCAGTGAGGCCAACAGGGAGAGGATCCAGAGAGACAGTCAGCATAAGATAGATGGAATGAAAGTAATGATGAACCTGTCAAGAATTCCTGCTCGATGACGACAGCCTGGGTAAGAATCCTTCCTCCAGCATTAAGGTTGAAAGTGTCGTCATTGCTAGAGATAGTAGCAGTGTCAAAACCCATGCATATGGCAGGGTTGAAATGGAACATGCCACACGCTGAACATATGGGCATATGGTATAGTGCATGGGGGAAGTATAATGCAACATTCATGCCAATGAAGCCAACAAGGAGAGGATCCAGAGAGACAGTCAGCATAAGATAGATGGAATAAAAGTAATAACAAACCTTTCAAGAATTCCTGCTCAATGATGACAGCCTGGGTAATGATATAGTGAGTTGTACTCATTATTGAGTGGGGCGGGTGGGCCTTCCTAATTAGGCAATAGGGCGCTGGTGCGAGTGCTTCGCTTTTGCGCCTTTGTTTGGTGTTGTTTGGATTATGCGAACCGCTGTTCTCAAACTTCCAATTTAGGCAACCCAAAATTTTCTGGCATCCAGAACAAAGGCTAGCTGTTTAGAAGTGTTGATGAGAAGTGAGTAGGTGTTGATGAGAAGTGAGTGAGTGCCGGAGTGAATGTTCTCTATGATTTGGAAGCTGTAGAATCCAAAGGTTAAATGAATGTTCTCCATCATGATTTGGAAGCAGTAGAAGAGTAAGTCCATCAATCCGCAACTCACGTGATGTGCTACACCATGTCATGTTGAACATTTTTTGAACTTGATTTCCATCAAATGTCGAAGTGTAGAAACTATGTCAGGCGCTCCCGCTCCTACCATGCCAACTCGACATCCTGTCTATTATTTCTCTAATGCAAGCCATGTCTTTCAGGTAAGGTTTTTCAATTGATGTATCAAGTCACTTACACAGTTTGGGTGCCCTCACATCAACAGATCGATAATGTGCTACATAGGCTCTGCAGCTCAGTCTTGTCCTCGAACTCTGAAACATTTAATGACATGTTTTCTGCTACTGAAACTGCTGGATTGGAAGAGATGGATGGGCAAAGTGATGAGAGACCCATCCGTCTCGATGGTACAACACGGGAGATGTTTGAATTATTCCTTGAACATACCTTTGGCAGGTAAGTCGTTGTTCTATAGACCTTTCATCGAGCTGCTAAACCAGTTGTAGAGCATGCACTGGCCAATACACCATTGAAGAACTGTCAAATTTTCTGCATTTCTGCGACATGTATCAATGTTCTCATACTCAAAAATTCGTCATTTCTTGCATTCAGTCTACCCGCTATCATTTCCACCCCGCTCAGCTCATTAACCTTGCCGTACAGTATAACACGAGTGCAATCTTCCCATTCGCCTTCAAGCGACTTGTCGACACTCCCATTACCCAATTGACTGCACAACACCGGGAACTATTAGGCAACAACGTATTTATGACCTTGGTCTATGTGCAAGCAGCTCTCAAAGAACATCATCGTATTGTGGCTGCAGAAGAGCCCAAAATTTTGATGCACACCAGCGACTGCCAAGATCCAGTAGGCTGTAATGAGGACTGGCATGCTATCTGGTGGAATGGCATGGCTCGTTTCCTTCTCAACGGACAAAACCCACAACCATATCGTGAAGCTGTCAAACGCTTTAAAGATCTGCAGTTCGGGCGTGTTAGCAGAGGGTGCAAGGAACTTATGTTCAAGATTATCAGGGAGGGAGTAGCATTCAATCATGCTGATCAATTCGTTGATGAAGCTTGTAACTGCCTTGCAGATAAATTGATTTTCAAACCTTCACTAGAAGCATAGAATACATTGTTTTGATGTTCTTACTTGTCTTGTTGTATTCCAACGAGCTCTATTTTTAGTAGTCAGATGCAGCCCAAAAACCTGCAAGTGATCCATTGGCAATACTAGCAAAAGCCCAAGTCACCAATTGAACGGGCAGCGCGCAGACTATACAAAGGGCAGCGCGCAGACATCACAACAGGTACCAAACAGGCAACAACAAACAGGTCACCAAAGCGGGCACCACGCAGGCTGCGCAACGCGCAATAATAAATGTGCACCTATAACACCATAACCTCCCTCGGTGACTCCCGGGTAATGCTGACAAAGACTTGACACAGACCTAGACACAGACGTCTGCGCAGACCTCACACAGACTTCCCAATACCCTGACTTTCTGAGGTTTTCAAGGTTTTCGAGGTTTTCAAGTTCGAGGCAACTCAACTTGAAATGCTAAGCGCCCTAATTACGTAATACTTGGTGCGTGCGGCACCGCACTGACCAGCCTTGCTAGCTTGACGTCTACATTCGAATGCCAGATCAAGTTACACGGGTTCATGACCATTCCTTCGTTATTTAATTCATTATAGCGACATATGCTACTAGCTACATTAACCAATCACTATACTTTTGAATCCTGATTGAAGGGCCTGCGCAGCTGATTGGAACATTTGCATCATAGCTGTTTTCTAGCTCGGCCGTGTCGCGATACTCTAACAAGCAGTCATAAGTACGTCTCAGTGACTCTGGGTCCCAATTCATGTGTATACTTACACTTACCTACTCACTGATCGCCACACGTCGTTCGGTGCTTCTCCCGCACCTACCTTCCACTGCCAAAGTTTGCACCCTCCATGCTGTCGACTACAAGCTTGACAGATATTCCTGCAACAGGGTTCGCTTATGGAAGGATTAATATACACTGGTAGCTATTGAATGCTCTCAGGCTTGCCTAACATCCCCTCTCACAGAATTACCAGTATGCCACCAATCTCTAAGCCATATAACTTACAGGGCACTTCATTCAAGTGTCCTTTGATAGTTGTGAGCAGCTGAAAGCTCACCTGTCTTGACACCCGTATTTTCTAAATCATCATCCTTTCACCAGTCTGCGTTTCGCTAGTCAATGGCTTTCAATGCCTGTGTAGGTGCATTTTGTCTCGAATGTCCGAGCGTCATCTTCCTGATTGCCGCTTTGCACGCACTTGCAGTTGCATCTTTCGATCCGTTCACCCTTCATCATCCATCTTGACATCTGATCCGACAGATAGACAACATTTCTAGTACGTGACATTAAGCCATCGCTTCTCCTCTGTCATTGTGCTACATTCTTATTACACTGTTCTAGTCTCTCTCCACTAATCAGTTTCTTGCCATCTGACAACAACGCAATGGTACATGCTGCACTTCTGTATCCTGTGAGTCCTCTCCTGTCTATTCCCCACTGTCCTTGTCTCATATTCAATGCGAGTCGCTTACACAGGTGATGCCCCACTGTCCGCCTGGAGGATATATAATCCCCCACAAAAATCCAGTGCATCCTTCAAAATCCGAGCAGGGCGTTATCGTTGATATCGATATCTTATCCGGCATCAGAATTGAAATACGATTCAAGTTGTGACCTGTGCCAAGATGGGGTGATGATTGAAGTCGTGCAAGATGCGTGTGGTCGATATACATAGTAGTAATTGATCGATCAACACAATGAGCTTCTGAGTCAACCAATGCTGATCGGGGCTTTATAAGCCCACGCGAGTTTGATGCCTCCCACACTTATCACGATCCCTTCCATGGCCATACGTGCAACATGAATATTTGAGTAAACGTGTATCCTCAAAGACTCTTCCATGGACCCTTATTTGCCTCTTTCCCCTGCCAAACTTTAACTCACCCAGGCCCACCTCCCTCAATCTCACCAGCATATTTTGGTCTGGTCTCATTCCTCAGTGGTATGTTCCATCCCGCAACCCTACATTTGGCCTCGGTGGGCTCACTCTCTTCATCCAGTTGTTCGCATCTCCATTTCTAAATGCTGGACTCAGGACTCATTAACTCTCTGATGGCACGTTCTTTCGCAGGTGTATTCATCCTCCACGATATTAGTATCACAAGTTGTCCTCTCAGCTTACCCATTTCGCTCCTTTCCAGTCAACCCTCAGGGCTAGAGCGGACAGGTTGCTGAGTGAGGATATTGCATGTAATGAACTCATTTCTATCTCTGCTATCAGCAGTGTACCCAAATCTGAGTACTGAGTGCTGGTTTTGATGGACCCTGTGAGTGGCACACCTCGATAACTTACTCTTTCTTTCCTGGTACGAGGTTACCATCACTGTCAACAGGAAATAGGTATTGACCTTGAGACCAAAGTAGAAGGCTGCTTTGGAGATGCCGGGCTAGGTGATAATAAGCCTTAAGGGTGCCAACGACAGTTATTGGCAATAGAACGCATGCACGATACAAGCTGTCAAACTTGTAAGCAATAACATCAGGAGAGACTGATTCACATTTCACAGGTTCGTCTTCCTTGATACTACATAGATCTGTCGCCAGGGGAAGAATACACTGTAAGAATTGATAGTCGATACCATACTGAGAATCGACGCCCGTGCTGGTGCTAATGAACCCATTGACATGTTAGGTGGTATTTGGACTAATAAGCTAAGATCCTGCATACCTCCTCAGGGTGCGAACTGTCGGAGCATATGCATATTCAGTTCTTGATTCTTAAGTCTTGCCATCTACTGTGTTCAAACTTGCATCGCATCAAGCGCATGCTCTTGTCGCGAGTGATCACTCTTGTACTTTGCCACTATCAGGGTTTTCATACAAACATTTGCCAATGGCCATCCAGATCGAAATGTGTCTTAATTTCTTCAATGATAGTTGGGTATCAAGACTGGTACAACGAGGGATGGGCTGAGATTGTGCTCTGACTTGAAAACTGAGCCACTTGATCGATATTGCAACCGCCATAAGCACAGATCAACCAGACAAACCCAGCAATCTGATCTGTTCCGAACTTCAAGCCACAAACTTGCAATAGAAAGCTGTCCGAGTCAGAGTCCTTCACTGCCATGTGACGAGACGGCGCAATAAGAATTTAAAACTCCACGCGCCATCTGGAGTTTGAGACAACCGCCATGTGCATGACCAGCTACCAGTAGTTGCCAACTTGAAGCTACAACTCAGTGGCACGCTCTTCTATGTAGTGCCGGATTAGTGCCATTGAATATAATTTGCATTAGTATGTATCACCTTTCCCGTTTCTTTCGATTTCTTGTCAAATGAATGACCCAGGCTCCTTCGAAGTTCGAACAGAATGTAGTAAATGCTACTTACTGACTCGGAAGTCATCCCAGCACGGTCCGGATTGATACTGTACGTTGGTTTATTTATGACTCATGTCGTAGCAACAGAACATCAACACTCTCAGAGTATTTTAACAGCTTCACATGGGCATTTTCTCACAATCGAAGCAGTGGGACTGGGTGATGGGTAGGTGAAAAGGTGTACAAATGTCTAGGAACTTTTACAGATATGGTTTTTCTTCGAATATGAACAGGTGAACTCTTTTCCGCAGCCTTCGCAGACAGCCTTAACCTTCCGCAAGTGCGTCTCGTTTACATGGCGAGTGCGGCTTTCCTTCTTGACAAATTTTAAGCATCCGGGCCAAGTACACTTTACTTTGTCTTGACTACCCTGCGCCATGGGGAGAGGGGGTTGTTGACTAAGCCTGGATGAAGAACCCGGCATGGTCTCTCCCTCAGAGTACGTACCATACTGAGGTAGGAAGGGTTGTACACTGAGCTCTGAGTCATAGCTGACAAAACCTGAGGTGTTGCAGGGCAATACGTCTGTTGTACATGGTAAACATTTTCCTAGGCTGAAAAATATAGCTTACTTTGGGAATGTTGACAGATTATAGGATCGGTATCCTCTGGTTGTGATCCCATGACCCCGACAGATTCCAAAGGACCGTACTCTTGGTCCAAAAACCTGCCATGGGTTAGTGGCTGTGGCAAGCCATCGAACGTAGTCAACAGTGGTAACATAGCATTGGGCTCATCAGGTGCGACTATCGCAGTGTTCTGATGCTCATCATCAAAGAGGTAAGTGCCGCTATCCCTTATACTCGAATCCATCAAGGTGGCTTCTGACTGGATGCTGTCAAGAAGCTCCATAATGAGGGTGCAGATCTCCAGCATTTCCCTGTAAACACTGATCATCTCGTCATTGTGTTGGTCAATGCACTCAAGACATGATTGCAGGGTTGTTCTCATAGAATTTCGATCAGGAACTTGTCCCAACTGTGAGGATGACAACGACAATGACGGGAGGATCGTTGCCATCGATTTAGACCTTAAATATAGAATTATGGTGAGTTCATGTACTTGCCCATGTCTAGACACATAGAGTAACCTCACTTTTGCAAATCCATGCTCATTTCAAATGCCAAGTTCTGGATAGTACAAGGAATCATGCAGATGTTGCAAGCCTTGAACATGCTTTTATATCCACCCATCTGAGGCTCTTGAGCATTTGGTTAGCGCCGAATCTTACACAATCCAGCCTGCCAACATAACCTCGGGACTATTTTCATGTTCAATGTTGCTGGGGAATCTTAATCAGGTCTCTATTGCAGTATTTTTGGAACAGGATCTCCAGCATGCAATTGTCAGTTCAGAATCATTGCTATTCAAAACACTTGTCTCCGCGTCGTTTTCGATGCAGAAAAATTCTAGTTAGATATGTACAGTACATATAATTCATCCTGCGCTGAGGCACAATTTTTGTCACTGCAAAAACATGTCCGGTGAGTCTCCGTGCGCTGATTCACGTCAATGCTGACACTAGATGCACTTCTCAGCCGTGAAAAAGACTTGTTACTGCATTTTGGGTGAGTTCAGCTTGCCCCATGAGAGTCCAGAGGGTTTGGCAGCTCATGGGGCACGCTATTTGCCCATTTTTGTCCTGCAGGACAGCATGCCCCACACCAAATGTAACATGGGAAACAACCACAGCAGTGCCTTGCCGAGTGGGTTGAGGTCCATGGCGTTATTGGCAGATTACCTGCTGTGATTGGCGGCCCCATAAGATGCTAAATGATAGTGAACATGATGTTACATCCATTCCGTTTTACCTGTACCACCAGCAGAGACTGTTTGCAGAGATATAACTCATGATGCATAAACTCTGATCAAACAAATTGAAATCAATCATTCCAAGTATGTGTCGGGGACTGGCGCAGCAGAATGCTGTTACGATTTAGGTCCTGGATAGTGTTGTTGGCAGATTATTATTATTGCCATTCGCCATGGCAGAACTTGGGTAGAACTTGGGAGTAGTTGGAATTTCAAAAGGTACCGGAGCATGTGTGAGACGAATCTAGCATAACATACTGTATAGCTGTCTTAATGCAAATCCTAACTATATCTACCCCATTAACCTATGTGACGAACTTCAGAACTTTAGAGAGAGAGGTATTTATATACTGCTACAAATAAAGGAAACCAGTAATAAGTATAGTACGAATAACCAACCAACCAAACCAAACCAAGGAGTCTGCATTTCAGGTGATTTGTTGGTAAATGAACTTTAGAACAATGTGTTTATGGTCCATGGCTAACTTGAAGCTAGCTAAATGTGGAGGGTTCCGGGATCCCCATGGTTGGAACTTGGAAGACACTCGCTGATAGCGGGAAGCGTCATGCACACATGCATGCCGAGACAAGCCCGATATCAATAAGATCCAGCTTGAGCTGCGACCGGGATATGAAACTTCCTCCCGCCACTAGCCCTACGGTAAACTACCATCCCAGTGGGTCACAGTTACCATATGCAACTGACCGGTACTTCGGGACTTTCACTCTCACAGGGTATATAGTAGTATTACTGTAGAGATACGCACTTAGCTTCGTCACAGCGTCACATGTCCAACGAATCGAAGCTATTTGTTGTGACTGTCACACAGAATTGATGTCGTCGAAGGTAAATTGTGACATAGTGTAAAAACATAAAAAATGTGTAAATTACAGTCAATGTTTCCAAAAAATTTTGTACTGAGTGTTTGCCGTGTGTCTGCGCTTGCCACGACTAAAATTCTCTTCATCATCGGTAGCAGGAGCTGTGAGCTCTTGCTCGTAACTTTCTGCCTCGTTGGCAACCAGTAGATTGCCAGATTCATCAGCGCTGTAGCCATGAGGGACGGATCCTCCTGATGTGATATGAAGTAGAACGGCATCAACAGGAACATCGCAAGGGTTAAGCTCGAGGTCCGCAGCATGAGCAAATGGTGGCTCAACCTCCGAGTCATCCAGTGCGGCCGATTGAGGATTTTCAACCCTGTATTGAGCCGTCTTTATTCGGCCCCATGTCTCGATGTCGTTCTTCTCAACATCACGCAGTGCTTGAAGAGCCTCGCGGCTGCTTAAGCTCTCAAAGGAGAGGTTGAATGAAGTGCCAGCCTTGCATTGAAAAAATGCCTGGATATGTCAGCGCGTGGAAAGAGAAATAAGGATGGTGTATTTACTTGTCTAACAACGTCGGGCTTGTTAATGGCGTGATAGCCATTGATAAGCCAGCACAAAGATCTGTCACACAGCGTGGGCAATGTCATGTCCAGTCGAATGACGGCAGCGGCATCATTTTTCTTCAGCAATGACAAAGACTCTTCAACAATGTCGGCATGCTGAGATCGCTTAACGGCAAGCTTGAATGGGCGCTGGACACCAACATCGCATGGTTGAGCAATGCCAGTGCAACCCCCAGGGACAAAGCAATACTTGATCCACGAGTAATGTTGATCGAGCCAAGTGCGAAACTGGATAGACTTGTGCACTGACCAAACAGAATGATTGCACAATACTTTGTAGGAACACATAGTAGATTAGATAGTATTTCGCCGTGACTCGTTTCTGACTCTGAGTCACTGGCAGAGGCATCATATGAACTGGGCATGGTGTTGAAGGGCTTTCAAGTTGATAGAGATTGTTTTAGAGCTCACCGTCTGAGAGCTCACTGATGCCTTACTACCGAACATTGGAGGATCCATGTTAACTGACAGATGCGAAAATACAACTCGGAAGTGCTCCGAGGTGAGCGCGAGCCCTGAGGATCATTGTTTGCCATATGCATGTTGCTGCAGGCACTGACAGCGGCTGGTAGCGGGTCAAAGCTATTTCTGATGTGTCACATGTCACACCCGTCTTCGAATCTTCGAAGCTAAGGTTCAGTTGGTCACACCTGGATCACGTCGAAGGTAAGTGCGTATCTCTACAGTATAGATCAAACCGATAAATATACCCTGAGCCTGGACTGACAGAATGACATGGGAGAGTGTACAGGTTGGCCAGCTTTCATTGAAACAAGGCAGGTTCACTATATTAGAAGCCTTTCCATTAAACACTTAACATGCGCAACCCCCGCACCTCCAATTTTGTCAGCTGAGCTCGGTGCGCATAACTGACCCTCAGTATAAGATGCAATCTGAGGAACAGACATTATCTGGCTCTTCAGCCAGATGTGACCAAAGACCGCATATCTTCACTGCACGAGGCAGCCAAGACAAAATTAAGTGTGCTTGACTCAGATGTTCGAAGGTTGTTAAGCCACACTCACGATGCGAAGGAGGAACAAACAGAAGGTTAAGACTATTCACATAGCTGCGTGTTGGGCCGTGGTTGACGCTGGAACTTTCTCCGACCCGTACGCCCCAATTCCACCACTTCAGCTTTGAAAAATCGATTCGAAGCCATACCTGAGGGGAAAAAAGTATCTTCTGGATGTTCTTTTGCGATGCCTGAGTTTCTAAAAAGCACTGAGAGAGCTATAGCAATGCGAGGAAAGTACGAACTGAGGCTCTGAGCAATAAAACTTTCAGCACAACTTCTTCTGTATCACAATCACAGAAGATGCGACAGCTTGAGTGGATGAAGTTACTTGGATCCAGGATAGAATCATTTGGGTGGTCATCAAACGTCGGTCACTGCATTGGCCCTGTGCAAGTTCCATGCCAAAACCCGTCTTCCCAACACTCAAGTATAGTACATTCATCAGTAAATCATGAGATCGCTTTTCCAGCTTTTTTAGCACTTAAACAAGTGATCAGTTACTCATTGACACTTTTTCAGGCTTATTTTTCAGACTCGAAAAGAGTGCTGAAAAAGTTGGCACTGCACAAAAAAAAGTTGGCACTAATACATTTTAAAAAGCATGCATTACACAAAAAGGCTGTAACTATAGTACAAGTCTGCATGTATCTAGCTAGCATGGTCTCGCACTGAGTCACATGCTATGAACATGCGGTAGCCCACACTCGACGAGCTTGAGTGTCCAGAATCAAGACTGTCGGATGTCTTGAACAGTAGATTGTAATGCACCGGAGGGCTTCGATACAGAGGGCCGGAGATGGTGATCGACAGAGCTAGCCGAAAAATAAAGACAAGTAGCTGGAATTATGAAAGCACAATTGTCGAAGTGAAGTGTTAGTGAACATTGAACATTGACGTTGAAGCTTCGAAGCTTGAAGTTCATTGAACGACAAAGTGAATGATGTGCAGCGCTGAGCATAAGCACTCTGAGTTTGAATTGCCATCGGCATTTGCCGACAACCGCTGTTCATGCCAAAATCTGCCAAGTTCAAATTATCATTATGATTAGCTATAGCTCTTCGTTGAATGCCTGCCCTCTCGAATTCCCTCACCACATCCTCTGAGTAGCCAATTATACTGACTCTTCGTTCGACTATGCTTCCTTCACACTGGACATCAGACATCACCAAACTCGTAGAAGAATCAGCCAGCGCTAACCGGAACTCGCCTGGTGGACCGGAAAAGCGATGTTTGTGGTATGTATGTTCATTTTAATTTTAATTTTCTTTGGTGAGGGCTCACAATACAATGGAAGGATATCCTGTATGAACGGGCATCTGTCGGTGACCTTCCACTGCCCCAGCCTAGTCCTCCTGGGAGACCGAAGTGTGAACATGATTCAGATAGTCCAATATTCACTCCACCTACGACTTCACCATCAGAGGTACCCCGCACCATCACAAGATCGCACCGCATTGGACGTTAAGCAGCTGCCCATGCCCACTCGAAGCCTGTGAGCCCATTTGATCTTCCACTCTACAGCAATGATCTCGGATGCCTACCACTTTATGGACAAGTGAACTTCTTTAGTACGTCCCCATCGCTTGGCTCGTCTAACAGTAATGTTTTCGCACTTATTACGAGCGCAGTAATACGACTTAGACTACTTTTTTGTGACATGTTCTACTTTTTTTAATGCTATCCTGTACTTTTTTTTAAGCAACTCTTAAAAATAAGTGCAAAGAAAGTGCAGAGTAAGTCAGAAATAAGTAACATATGAGTAGAGAGATCTACTGAAAAAGTAGCTTCTACTTTTTTCCACTCCAGGCCAGTTCCCTACCACTTCGTGCGAGAAGTTTGATATAAGTAGGCAAAAGTAAACGCGTTGATTTACTGATCATGATGTAGATCGCGATTATGGGTTATTCTTCTATGAGAATCTTGTTGAAGTCTTTTCCTTCGCGGCGCGTTGCTGCACTTACACTCTTCGAAGTTCATTCAAGGAAGACAATAACTTCCCTGGAGTTTGACTCGATCAAGCTTATGATTTTGGTCACGTTTGCGGTGCGTCTTAATGGTTTCGGTTGGTGACGTCCGGCTGTCACATACACATAGATTTTCGTGTCGTGAAACCTAATTCACGCCACAAGCGGTGGGTTCGAGGAAGAAGACTATCCGAATAGGTGCAAACACTGACGGTCTTACTGAGAGCCCAAAAGAATGAAGAAACTGAACACGAGGCTTGGGCGCTTGGCCTGCAGTTCGGAGGCGAATACCAGCGAACACGAGGATGAAGCTGGATGAAGCAAGTTTGAAACCTGCAAAAGACTTGAAAAGCGACATCCCTTCTCACTCGACTCTACATTGAACAAAACGCCCACTCTGTCGCAGCTTTCGAATTCTTGCCCGTGCAAGTGAAGTAACTGATACCATTCGTACAATTTTGAAGGAAGGAGCTGAATTTGTCCCTCTCCGAAGCAGAAGCCATGCGTTCTCTCATTGCTGCAAAACAAGAAACAGAAACATAAGTGAGTGAGCCTCACCAAAAGATAAAAGGATTGAATGACGCCCTTGGCAGTGGACGGCGGATCATCACAAGTTCAGCAGATGGCTCGCTCCGAGTTTGAGACTTGGAAAGCGGAATATGGGTCGAAGAGGCCTAGAAGGACAAAGTAAGTGAAGCAGTGCATGCCACAGCATTGTCACCCAACGGCAAGCTAGTGGGAAGCAGGGGTGAGGACGGTACAGTGACACTGGGTTGGAGTCCAGACGGAAGGTGAGTGATGCAATGGTGAGCGGATGCTTTGATGGGCTAACACAAACGAACTGTTCAGAACCGTGATGACGTGTATAGTTCGGACGATGACGAAATATACAGAAAAGAACTAGTAACATCGATATCTTTCTGACGAAGTTTGCGGGGTCCGAACTATCAGCGCAGTTCCCCGGAGTCGATCTACGTACTTCGGAATGCCAAAGTCACCGGCACCCGCTTTCCTGCCGCCCATACTTATCTTTAGGGAAGCGAAGTAAACACAGACTCGTGGGACGATATCTATCCACCAGTGACTAGTCCAATGGCAAAAATGCGGCTGACATCCCACTTTTTAGATTTTTTTGTCGACCCTCGGTGCAAATGTGACTAACGATCTGACTTGAAAGCATCCAGACTCTCCTCCGAGTCTGTCACGAAGCACACGTTCGAAGCGCTGTTAGTAGTCGTAGTCAACTGTGGCATTCGGCCGCTAGACGACTTCCCAATCGCTGGGTGAGTTGCAACGCAAATAAATACAGGAGGCACTGAACGTTCAGTGCGTAAAATATTGAACAGTTGGGTAGGCCAAACACGATCGTCACCAACAATTCAGCCGCATGCTCTTCCATCAACATCCATGTTACCGCACGAGAAGCAGCCATATTCAATCTTATTCACATTGGAGCGCGTCCGAGTCGCCTTTCACATTCCTTTCGAGATCACCATATCTATTTCCCTCTTAATGTTAAATGAATGGCCCAGCCGCCCTCAAAATAGTGAGTAGAGCCAAAGGTGGACTCTGACTTGCTGCCACAATTACTGAACTCGTTGCAGGCCGGAATTCGCTTACTCGATGACTATTGCCCGACATATGAGAATCGCAGCAGGAATATCGAGATAGTCAGCGCGTTCAGGTGGCCTCATAGTAAGAGAACACTGAGATCTGACACTGAGATCTGATGGATTGCATGTTTTACCTCAAGAACAGTACTAGCAAGATTTGTGAGTCGTTAGTACTTATGGTACATACTATTAACATGAACCTAGAAACTTCTGCATTTATGACCTTTCATGCTAGACTTGCGCGTGAAACTCTTTCCACAACGGTCACAACTAGTCCTAGGCTTCGCCCCATGTACCTCGTTAAGGTGGCGTCTCAAATTGTCCCTCTTGAAGGTTGCCGGGCATTTGGGGCACTTTACACTTGCCTTGGCTGGGGAGTTTGATGGGGCCTGTGGAAAGCCCGCACCAAAGAAATCTGGTCATACAGTGTAAGAGTTCAAAGGAAAGGCTGCGAATGATAGCGAACTGACTTTGGACAGGTTGAGCAACAGGTCCGTCGTTGGCGATCGTGGGGGCATCGCCGGCAGTTAGGTCTGATCATGTATCATAAGCGTCTAAAGGGAAAGTTGAAATTGATGATGAACTAACCCAACCCTTGTATAGGTTGAGTAACGAGTCCGCCGTCAGCGTCGCCAAAATTGAAGTCTGATCATGCATTGTAAGCATTTAAAGAGAACGCTGAATGTGATAGCAAGCTGACCTTGGACAGGTTGAGCAACGGGCCTGTTGTCGGCGGTCATGGGGGCATTGCCGACAATTAGGTCTGGTCGTGTATTGTAAGTATTTAAAGGGAAGGCTGAAATGATATTGAACCAACCTAACCCTAACCCTATAGCGAACTGACTCTGGCGCCCAGGAGGCAATGGACCTGCTCATAATGGATGGTAAGTGTTTACTGTGTAACTGCATGCATGGACGTTTACCCTCGAGGGTAGGACCTGTACCCTCTGGCGGCAATCCCCTGAATGCGGGGTCGAGGGAAGGGTTGAGCAAAGTGTTGAAAGGTGCAATAACATAGTCACTGTGCTCATTGCTTCCCATCGTGACGGTTGGCTGGTAGTCGGCAAGATGCTCTATAACATGTCTGCGGGCCTCCGGGATTCTCTCGAGAACACAACGTTCCAAACTGTTAAAGTAGACAAGATCCTGCAGGGCTTGTGCTGTTGAAACTTGTGGGTTTAGCCTGGATGAATATGGTAAGCTCCATGTCTTCGTCTACGAAGTGCAAGTCAGCTTACTGAGGCATGTGCAGCAACAATTTTGGACTTCCTGGAAAACGGGCTCAGTGTTAAATGCAAGACGGAATTTTAATTTCGAAGCCTTTATCATCTCCAAATGGCTGGATGGGTTGCTGCCCATGGCACGTCGGTTGGTTGCCTGCGGGTTTGGTGCCAATCGTGTGCGAGACCTGCAGCCGTACTTCACGTTGCAATTTCACTGATTGGCAAGTCTTCATTCCACGGAAATGAAGGGAACTTTCAGATCCAAAATGGAGGAACGCCATACACGCAGCACGGTTCTCAGGAGTGGGAGAAGACAAGGTCCTAAGAGATAGAAAAGAATCTAATACCACAAAGTGTATCACAATCCTTACCTGATCCAGTACCACTGCCGAAGGCAAATTGCCAGATTCATCACCTGCATGGTGTTCAGAATCCTGATGAGAAGCAGCTTGACTTGGCTAGATGAAAGTTCATTGAGAGGTACGACAAGCTGTATTGATAACACGTACACCTGCAACTAAGTTCGTCATACTCGGCCCAGATCCTTCCGCAACAGCACCAGTCCCTGTACCACTCTTGAGTCAATCCCGTAAGTCCCTCCTCTCTCGGAACAATATCTATAAGAGAGTCGAGTTGGTCTGACTTCGCAAGGGCCTTCGCAATATCGGCACGGGACAGTATTCGACGTTTATTTGAGTCGGCTATGATAAATGCGCGAGCAGTTATTTCAGAGATAAAAACTTTGGTGGACGAGCAGTGTAAAATTTTATGTGACGAAGTAGGGAAGTGAATGTAAACATTAAGCTGTGACGGAAAGGATACCACCGGACACACTTTCACACGCTTTGCAAAATAAGATGGGTGCGTCTGCCGCGATCATCTGTGAATGTAGTCAGCGAGGACTCGGCATTATTTTATGACAGAGCGACATGCCTTCACGTCTGGATCGCTCTTCATGACTTTCTTGATGCGAGCGAGAGGGAGTGGAGGATGTCTGTAATCTGGTGTTTCTTGCTCTGCTGCATCCACTTGCCGCTGCCAAAATGAACGAGGAAATCAGATTCAGAGTTGCAAAAGGGTCTCTAGTGTATGCATTCCTGGCTAGTAACCTAAAACTCTACATGCTCGTGTATGACATGAAGTCTTAGGCGACTTCGCTTCTACAACTAGCTCAGCAGTCAAAGAAAGTGTGACTATCAGCGAAATGTTTCTTCTGCAGGAATGATTCTCCGAGTCAAGGCGATGTGATATCGACTTGTTTAAAAATCATACTTCAAGTTCAAGTACGTGCATTGCTTCCTGTACATCAGGAACTTACCTCTTCAATTTTCAACACTCCCGAGGAACGAGCTTCCGTGCACTCGGATAGGCTGTGAACCGCTGATCGGAACTGAAATTTTATGTATTCAACGTTACTGTTCGAACAGGATTGGGAAAGATACGTAGTGCTCGGCACACTTTGTATTGAATCTGGTCAGGAGGTCCTAGGGTTTGTTGGGACCATAGCCAGGAGCATAGGTTCAGAGTTGCGAAAGAGTCTCCAGTGTATGCAGCATTCCTGGCTAGTAACCTAAAATGGAATAAACGAGATTCCTTTTTTTAGACAAGCGATGCGTATGGTATTAGCTGACTAATGTCTAGTTCTGCGCGCTCAGGAATAACAAGATATATCACATATATAAGCAGTACCAGTTGACTTTACGTCCACACACGGGCTGTGCTCGTGGAAAACTTCGAAAATACTGGCGCCTTTCAAAGGCAATGATATCTGAATCGTGGTATGCAGACTACAGCGACCTCGAATGTCAGAATTCCAATATAAAGGCAAGCATCCTGCAAAGCCTAGGAATTCATCACCCTGCTAGTGCGACAAATGGCTTTCTTTTACACCTGGATCTCCAACTTGCCTAAGAAATGGTGGAAAGCCCAACCGGAGACAGAAGTGTCGGGCTCGACGCACCCGGATGTGTAGACATAGTCTTTTGTAGAGCTCCGACAAAGCTGACTCATGTGACAAAAATTTCAGCCAATCTAGACGCCAGCTGGACGACCTTACCCCGAAGGTTGTCAAGGACTCGGAATTTACTTATGCTGTTGCACAGGGCAGCTTCGGTGACGTATGGAAATGCAGCCTGAGATTCTCAGAAAAAGATAACACGGTGGAGGTTGGTATAAGTTTCGCGGTAAATTCTGATATCTGATGATAAGTTTCAAGGTGGCCGTTAAATGTGTAAGGATCGAAATCCAGAATGACCAGTGCAAGGAAATCGTCAACAAGGTGGGCAGATATAATATAGAACACCAGTATAATGATATGAAAACATTTGCAGAGGTTGATGGACGACTTCAGCAAGTGGAAACCACTGTGCCATGATAACATTCTTACGCTGTACGGATTACCTACGGGTTTGGTCCAGTGCCAGCTATCGTATCTCCTTGGATGTCCAACGGATCCTTGAGTACATATCTCGATAGAAATTATGACGTCTTTCCATGGCCCAAAAATTCGGCTTGGTAAGTCTTCCCACATGATATAGTTGCACCATAACTCACGAACGTCGTGACAGCTTGCCGATGTAGCTGCTGGTCTTCAATATCGTATGCCATTTGATCTTTACATTGCATTCAGATAAGCTGATATATGGTGCATAGTCCACTCTAACGGAGTGCCTCATGCAGATCTCACAGGTGTAAGCAACAGTGCGGTATGCAGATATGTGGCATTTCTCACATCCTTTTAGAGCAATGTACTCATCAATAGCGATGGAAGAGCTCTTGTAGCAGACTACGGGCTCTTGACTACATGTTCCGAGCTAAACGGGACCTCTTACATCAGGAGTAACGTGCGATGGGCTGCCTGAGCTTTTCGAAGTTCCAGATACCGATGATGCACCTAGCTCACCAAAACTAGAAAGTGATATCTATTCTTTTGGATGCATCGCATACCAGGTCTGTCAATGACGTATATTTACAGCGCTCTTGTTCTCATTTGTGTTAGGTTTTATCGGGCCAACAGCCGTACTATAACATTCGCAGTGATCACCAGGTGTTGTGGCCATCCTCAGGGTGTCAAGCCTAAGCGTCCAGATATCCCTGCCATTGAAGATTGTCATTGGAGCTTCATCGAGCAATGTTGGGCAGAACTATCACAGCGACCTCCCATTGCTGATGTCCGAGATTTGATGTGTCGCCATAGAGATGCTATGTGTTAACTCATGTTTTTGTATTAGACGAATGTAAGGACTCCATGTTCTCTACGCCCCGACCAACGTTTCGAAACGAAGACGCAAGTGTCTCATCGATGCGAAGAGTAAGTTCTTCGCATCCGAGACATGCGGACATATTTCTCTTTATTTCCTTACGACATCTACCTTGTACAAACGCCTTTCTCTTACTATTCTTTTGAACATAGTGACCTTCTTCGTATGCGCACCTTATCATGGACTTTTCCTTTCATACTCGTACTTTATCTGTACTCATGTAGAAGTAATTGAATCCAGCGCGTTTCAACCCCGAAGCCGACTGAAGCAAAACGTCCCTCATTGTTTCGAGATTATTTCAAGTGGTTCTTCGAAAATGCACTATGTAACTACATCCTATCTACTCATTTCGAACACATTGCCGGTCGAACTCCCTTCTAGCCTTACAGCACCGTGTTCTGGATTCTCGAAGCCATCGTCAGTGCTAGTGGTCACTAAACGAAGAACGACGCAGGGCGCTGATGCATGGCCGTGCAGTGGCCGTCCACGGACGCCATCTCTATGAGTAGCGCAACAATTTTGACCCATGTTTAGCTCTGGTCCGTGTGTAAGCTTCAGTGGTGCGTGAATCCCCAATATAGCCGCCGTGCAGGGACAATTTCAAGTTTGTAAACTGGTCATTCTTGTGACTGTTCAGTCTGTAGAATATGCACTAATTCTCATTTTATTTTGGTGAATGAGACCGACTAGCATGCTGAGCCTGCATCGCACGATTTTCGGGTAGCGAGGACTGACATGTAAATTCAAGCATGTTGCCATGTTGATGGACCACTGCTCATCATGTCCTCGTCAGTTCAAGGTCGACTCATTGAGCGGTACTACCCGTCCACACCCTTCAAGCAACTTGTGATGTATCCGATGCTTGCTCTATAGCTCGTGCCCACTCGCGCCAAAGAAAATATTGTGCCGGAATGAGATAAACCTCTCTTTACTGACGGAGCCCTCAAAAATGTCCAGAGCAAGTATCCCATTGCAATCAAGTGCAGGAAGGATTGGTACTTCTGCCCTCGGAAAAATTCGGACCGTAGCACACAAGCTTGGCCAACTGATGACCAGCCCCTCCATGTCTCGTTAGTATGGTCATCTACTCCTGCCTCGTCCAAGAACACAAGCTGATCTTCGCTGTAGCGAGAGATCTCGCCTTGCCACGTAGCTCGTAATAGTTCATCACGTTCGAATGCTTCCTTTGCGACAGAATTGTGTGTGATGGCAAGATTTCGGAGGGTGCGAGAAAGTGTAGCAAATTTGCAATGAGAAGCCCTTGAATTTGCATAAGACCTCCTGCTTCCAATTTATGATGGAGGCCACTGGGTAGAACGAATGGATTATGTAGAGATCATGATCATTGTATAATCAAGGATGTTGTACACAGTTCCACGTGGAAGTGTTACAATTTCATCAATAGGCCTAGGTATGTCAATGTGCATAACAAGCTGTGTACACGTCGAGCAGCGTGGCAGTGTTACACTTTGGTCCTGCTAACAGAAGCAAATACGGCACAATCATTATGCAAAGGACTGTACACAAGTCTGGCAATCGACTCTTGGGATTCCATCATCGATTTAGAAGAACCCAACTTGGAGGATCCATAGTTCGACAGCGAACTGCTTGGAAGCGAAACCCAAGCCAGAAGCGTCCAGCAGAGCGTCGCGAAGCAGACCACGTCCTTGGCACCCGCTGCTGCTACCCGTCTCCTAGGATAAGGGTCTGTTAACTACGGCGGCGGGGATGGCAGTGGTTTCGAACCTGTGAAAGTTCTCGTCAGGGGGCTACAGCTACCCCAACCGCGCCGACCATCTCGTTCTGTGCAGGAATAACAATAATATACTACCAGTGAGTCTATATGAAAGTAAAAGTTCCGAGGCACGACTGCAACCACGTTCGGTGACTGGCCGTTGCTTACGGTAACTATGACCCACTCAGGAGGGTAATGGGAGGGATGGTAGGAGGCTTCAGATCCCAGATCCGTTGGCCTCCTAAAACCCGGTCATTTCCGTACCGACTATGAATTTTGTCTCCGTGCAGAAGGACTCCAACAAGTCCAAGTCTCCAAGCTTCAAGGCTTGCGATCGTCAACCCCTAACTGGTCACCGTTGTGTTGGTCATATGTCCAGAACTTGTACTATGGCGGTACAATTCATCCCCTGCGAATTAATAAAATGACAATATTAATGATATGGTTTATGCAGGCTTCTTTTGTTCTGGCAACCTACAACTTAGCGCCATACTCCACTCGAGTGCCCATGTTGTACTAGTCGCTGTTGTGACGTAGTGGATCCCACGATCATGACGCATATTCGAACAGCTACAACCTTACTTGAAACCGGACAAGTCGATTCATTCACTGTGCACGACATGATGGGTGGATTGCCCCGAGAAGATGATTCAAGCCGCAAGGAAGTGACATTTATTACGGTCTCGAATCTTGAATCAAGCGTAGTTGGGCTGATCGGGTGCAGGATTCGCTAGCCCATTAGGTAAAGTTAGCCGGTAATTGGCTCTATATCGTAGATTCAATGGAAGAGACTCGGAACGGTATGGCTAATGCGACTTTTGAAATTTGAGTCACTGTAGCCCAGAGTCACTCTGGCTTAATTCCGAGCACTAATTTAAAATGGGCGATAGGCCAAATTATTTACAGAAGCATCACTATCAGGCAGTATTGGCGCAAGCTCTCCTCATCCCGCCTCGTTAAAAGAGCACGACGCATGAGTCTACTAACCTAAATGATTTTGCCTTTCTTATCCCACTGCAGGTCTTGGTTAAAGAAGGTCGGGAGGAAGTTGTTGGGGTGGATAGGCCGCCCGTCTGTCAGGACAGCTACCATCGGTGGTAGTGAGATAGACCCCGACAACCAGTAAGTCAATTCATAGTACCCTATGACAACGCACTTCCTCATGCGACTTCTAATGCAGCCTACTCGACCTTACAGGATCCGTGTCCAAGGAGTCGCCCTATCCAATAGCGCACGGTAGTTTCGGGGATGTGTGGAAATGCATCTACATCGCATCCAATCATCAAGACCTGGAGGCAAGCATGGTACACGTATGGCCGCTGTGCAGCCATCTGAATCCATGACAGGTAGCAGTCAAATCCATAAGGATCGATGTTGCAGGCGACGATTCCAGGGCCAGACTTACTCAAGTAAGTGTTCGGCTTACATGTGATACGCTTGCTCAAACCATGGCTTTGCAGAGACTCTTGGACGATTTCCATGCACGGAAGCAACTGCATCACGAAAATCTTTTGTCTCTGCTCGGTTTCAGTCGTGATTTGGGCCACTTCCAGCGATGGTTTCCCCTGGATACATAACGGCTCGCTCACCACATATCTTGAACACCATTTCACAGAATTGACCATCGAACAAAAGCTCCGCATCGTGAGTTGTTTATCAGAAGCGCTCGTAGATCATGTTATTCGTTAGAATCCTAGTTGCGGCAAGTCGCTGCAGCCATCAACTACCGTATGTGAAATCTTCAATAGTTTGTGAAAATAATTAGTAACGGCATTGCAGTCCACTCGAAGGGCGTTGTTCACGGTGACCTTACTGCCGTACGTACTAGTTGTCTGATACCCGCCTTCTAGCTCTGATCTGGAACGGCAGAACAACATTCTGATAGATTCGGATCGCAATGTCCATGTAGCAGATCATGGGATCCTCGCAATGTGTTCTGAGCTCTCAGGGACTTCATACATCAGGAGCAAAGTGCGATGGGCTGCGCCAGAGCTCTCGAGGTGGCCGAGAACGAAGAGTCATCGGCTCCTCCACAGCCAGCCAGCGATATTATTCCTTTGAATGCATCATGCTTCAGGTTTGAGGCGTTCCACAGTAGTTGCGTTGGTTTTGCGACTAAGATCCGTAGGTTATGACAGGTCGACCACCCTATGCAGATGTGCAAGCGATCATCAAGTTACTGTCCTGATACTCAAGGGTATGAAGCCTACAAGACCATCAAGTCCGCACGATGTAGATTCTTTCTGGGATTTCATCGAGAAGTGCTGGAGTGATACAGGACGTCGCCCATCTGCCGTCGATGTTCTGAGCTTTCTAGGACCAGATCATGTCACTGCTAGGGTATGACATGGGTCGACCCGGGTCATACCCGCACGCGACCCACGGGTACCAAACTTTCAGAGCCCTACCCGCCGTTCAGGAAGAAGACTACCCGAAAAGGTGCCAACAATCTTACTAAGAGCTCCAAGGATGAAGGAACTGAACACGAGGCTTGGGCGCTTCTGCAGTTCGGAGGCGAATACCACGAACATGAGGATAAAGCATGGATGAAGCATGGATGAAGCCTGCAGAAGACTTAAAAAGCCATATCACTTTCTCACTCGACTCTGCATCGTCCACTCTGTCGCAAGTTTCGAATTCTTGCCCGTACAAGTCAAGTACCTGTGAGTAGCTGATACTCTTCATACAATTTTGAAGGGAGGAGCCGAATTTGTCCCTTTCTGAAGCAGAAACCATGCGCTCTCTTGCTGCTGCGAAACAAGAAATAGAAACATA